>PVJN01009566.1:16562-60462 GCA_004026805.1 Lasiurus borealis | reverse complement strand
TTGAGTAGTTTCTAAGAGAGTAAAGCTTAAATGTTCTTACCAATAAAGGGATGGGGGGAGTAAAAAAGATAAAGTGTTTAGAGCAAGACTTGTCAACATTGTAATAGTAGTTATGACTAGTCGTTATTATTTTTTTTTCTATGTCTCGGGCTTTTTTCCAGGCCTTACAGATGCAGCTGGGGAAGATAAACATGACCTCTGCCCTCCTGAAACAGGCGCACAAATCCTGAGCTCTAAGCTACTTGGGATTTTATCCACACTGGAGGGCACACAGAAAATGGCATGCTCTTTCAAAACAAAACAAATCACACTAGATCAACTAGGAAATATTAGTGCCAGTTCTTCTCCACAGAACCAAATGCCCACAGGGAAGGGTCCGTATGCCTTGGAGAGCTCTTCTCCTTTTCTCAGATATCACCCATGAAATAGAATTATCCTCCTTCAAATGCCAGGGATTATCCACCGTTTTAGTAAAATGGGAAGGTTAGTCTCTGGGTAGATAGAATATGGAGCTACTAGGTTTGAGTCATAATTGTCTGACCCAGGTTGGAATTATAGTCCTTTGTCTCATAGAATTACAGTCTCCAGAAGTCCTCTGCTAAAATGTGCATGTCCTTGCTTTCAGTGCCCCGTTTAGTATCAGTCATTAACACACATTATGAGATTGATTTTTAAATCCTCCCTAACTTGATAGCTAAAGTCATTTAAAAACATAACTCATTCTGACTTTTTTTCTTCAGCATGGTGCTCTCAGGGGAGTTGTACCTCTTACGTGGTGGCTAGCTGCCCCACTAGCAAGTGTTCTGAGAGAAACAGGCAAAAGCTGTCTGGGCCCTCCACACTTAGCCTTGTGAGTCACACACGACACTTCAGACATATTCCATTTGCCATAAGCCAGTCCAGATTCAAGGGAGAGAATTAACACCGCCTCTTGATGCAGGGGATGATACCATCTGGCTTCTGGGACATGCGACATTGTTTCAGTCTTCCTTGGAACATGCTTTCTGCCATAACCGGTTTGGACCCTGATAAGAGTGAAGTTAGATGAGGTTTGTCCCTCCGTTCCTGCAGCTCTAGTCCCATGCCTTCCTCCTGTCTGTGGCCCTTACCCTCAAATTCTACCTAGTCGCAGATTCTACTTTGTTCTCCTGACATTTCCTGGCACTCTCCCTCTCACAGAACTTGCCTCTTTTATGTCCCACTTCCTCCTAAGCCTATTACAAGACTGGAGGCAGCACTTTGTAGTGGAAAGAACAGTGAACTGAAAAGTCACTTGTCAGCACGTCCACCAATGAGCTGGGTTATCTTAGGTGACTTGCAACTAGTGCAGTTTTCTCATTTATACAAGACTGGGAAGTGGTTTGGGCCTAAGATAACGCCATATTCAGTATCAATTCTAATCATTCCTAAGTTAAATCTGAGTTAAAGAGCAAATGGATGGTCCCAACAGATCACTATTTAACCCTACTAAAAATATTTACTCACTATCTCCTTTAAACAATTCTGGGTCACTACAGAAAAGAGAAATTTAAATGTTCATTGGCAGGCATACATAGGTAAAATGTTAGCAAAAAAAATATGAAGATCGCCACTAGATGACTGACCATGTTTTATTACAAATAAATAATCCAGGAACTATATTCTGAGTTCCCTTGGTAATGTGACAATTTACTGCAGGTTAAGATGGGCTTGGACAGAAGACACACAAACCTTCTGAGGCTGCCTTGCTGTGAGGCTGAGCACACACACCCTCACCACTTCTTTGGGCCCCATGTTCCTCACCCCTCACTGTGCAATAAAAGGTCAAAGAGGAGCAGGGTGTTGGACTAGATCATCTCTGAAAATCTGCCAGCTTTGTTCTTTATTTAAGAAAATTAAGTAGACTCCTGGTTTCCAAACTTTTCACTTTTAGTCTGGCCTAAATTTTTAGTTAATGTAAACCATGCTTCTCCATTAAAGATAAAATATTTATAGTTCTAGAGCATCGTACCATACATCAAAATGTTGTGGGTTAAATTCCTGGTCAGTGGTACAAATGGAAGCCAAAGAATTCTCTCTCTCTCTCTCTCTCTCTCTCTCTCTCTCTCTCTCTCTCTCTCCCTCCCTCCCTCCCTCCCTCCCTCCCTCCCTCTTCCCAAAACCAATAAAAGCATATCCTTGACCAGCCAACATCGCTCAGTGGTTGAGCATTAGTTAACCTATGAAACAGGAGGTCGTGGTTCAATTCCCAGTCAGGGCACATGCCCAGATTGTGAGCTCCATCCTCCACGGGGAGTGTGTAGGAGGCAGCCAATCAATGCTTCTCTTTCAATATTGACATTTCTATCTCTCTCCCTCTCCTTCCCCTCTGAAATCAATTAAAAAAATGTTTTAAAAAAATATATCCTTGGATGAAGAAAAAAAGACTTACATATATATTATTTCTTACAGACAAACACCTACTTGAGAAATTTGCTTTTTTCATCTTCTTTTTGAAAGAAAGAATAAATAACTTGAATGTTGAAACAAAAGCAGGTGAGAGAATTCAAGTCTTCTAACTACAAGCTCATGCTTTCCTAATCTTATTTCTATGATTTCTACAGTCAAATTGGGTAAAATTGCAAAAATTCATAAAGGTGAAGTATTCAAGAATGCTACATAAAGCACCTGATGGCTTCCAATCACTACTCTTACTTTTACTACAGCTTGAGGAAAGTGGAGGAGCACTCACCTCACTGCCATAACCCAGGACATAGGGGCAGGAGTGTAGAATGTCCAAGGATCAGGTGAGAAGGTGGGATTTGGACAGGCATAGTGAAGAGACCCTTCGGAAGACTCGGGCCCACTAGAGGGTTCTTAAAGAAATGGTCCCAGAAGTCTTTCTTCTTATGAACTTTTCCTTATTGGTATTTCTCCAAAGCAAACAGGCATTTCTGGTCGAGGTTCTAGTCTTTATGCAATTTCAGTCTAAGATTCTCTTCAAAATCACCTCACACCACTAGCTCATGCATGTACTTCCTCCCCCAAACTTGCAAATAATGACATAGCTTAACTTGCTGAGCCCAAGTTCAAATCTCTGCATTGCAAGTTTTTTTTCCTAGCAAAATCTACTTATGTGAATAATCTGTCCATTATTGTTCGTTTTTGTTTTCTTCTTCAGTCATTTCAGGAGTTATCGAGTTGTAAAAAGATAAAGTGCTTAAAAGAATAAAATAAATTTGAAAGAATACTTTTTAAATGACTTTTTATTATCTTTTTGTTTACAAGTTATGCATGCTTACTGTAGAAGACTTAGAAAATACAATAAAGCGTATGGAAATGAACTGCTTGACTATCATAACTCTACCACCATGATAGACATTATTATTGACACTCATTTTGGGGGATGGAATCAACTGTACTCTTTGAAAACATGACTTTTTTTTTTTTTTTTTTTACTCAGCAGCATCTGATGAAGAACAGTTTCTGGCTGAAACCGGTTTGGCTCAGTGGATAGAGCGTCGGCCTGCGGACTGAAGGCTCCCAGGTTCCATTCCCGTCAAGGGCACGTACCTTGGTTGCAGGCACATCTCCAGTAGAGGGCGTGCAGGAGGCAGCTGATCGATGTCTCTCTCTCATTGATGTTTCTAACTTTCTATCCCTCTCCCTTCCTTTCCGTGAAAAATCAATAAAATATATTAAAAAAAAAGAAGAACAGTTTCTGGCAATAGCTAAACATGTACCCCTACTCTCAGTCCTGAGTCAGAATGCCACATTTTGTGATATTTTTAAGTACTTTTTGGATAACAGGGAGTTCAGAAATAAATAACTCAATAATATGACAATTTTTGTTACATTAGATGTGCTTTGTATATTTTATTAATATAGCCTTTGAATGATTTTGATATGAACATTTTTGTTATCTTATATTTTTTGCATTTAAATAGATCCAGTTAGACATTTTGCAAGTTAATGTAATTCATGCTAGTTTCTATAAAAATCTCTAAATTTCAGAAGCTTAACACAATAAAAATGTATTTGTTGTTCATGCAATATTAAATAAAGTTTGGGCAACTTCTGTCTTTGGCTGTGCTATAAGCAGTAATTTGAAGATGGGGAGTTCTGTCCATTTAGTAGTTATCATCTTAACACCGTTTATTGGTTTGGGCTATTAAAGAGCAATTCATTCGACAGTCAATTAGAGTCTATAGTCCAGATTGCTCCTTGATGTCTAAAACAGCCAGAATGTGGTGTACAGAAACACATTCCGCCCGGTCCCTCTCTCTGCTAACAGCAACTCTGCTAACAGCATAGTTGAGTATATTTATAATAGCTCCACTGTGCTGTGTGCTTTACTTTTATGAATTATCTCAATTGATCTTCACATATTATATGAGGCAGTCATTAATTATGATTCTCATTTTACATATGAGGATATGAATCCTGAGTGAGGTAATTTGCTCTGAGTCATACAATGACAAAGTGGCAGGCTGGGACTGCTAGCTGAGTTCTGGTTTTCAAACCCAGGCTCTTAACTACTGTATGGTATCAGCCGCTTATTTGGAAAGACACTACCAGAGTGAGGAGGAAGAAAACCTGGAGGAGGAACCTCAGGCCCTTCCGTCTCGCTGCCATAGTGGTTCGAAGCTGAGTCTCTGCTCTTTGATCCTCCCGAAGTTCTGCGGTACCTGAGCTAGTCTGAAGCTGCTTGTGACCCAGCCTAGGGTGATGGTATCATTGCTCTGCTCTGCCTCAGAGCTCGTGTTTTCCATGCAGCTTGTGCAATGACCCTGGTGCAGAGCATGCTGTGAAACACAGCCTGTCCCATTAGCCTGGGCCACACCTGCTCAGACGTGTAGTACTGCCATGTGCTATTTTTAAATGTTTCCATGTACCTGCTTCATCTCCCCGACTGGAAGGTAAATTGAGACCAAAGTCATGCATGTTCCCCATCACCTAGTACAGTACAAGGCACAGCAGAGACATCCGAAAACTCTTGCTGGTCTAGGTTGGGCAGCCCTGATGTCACCTCTGTACCTCAGTTTCCTCCTCTCTAACATCAGGGACTTCTGTGGAAAAAAAGCTAAGGACTCACCCACCTCTTTAATTCTGCATGTCTTCAGGAATTTCTCTGCAAGGGTACACTGTTAAAACACTTCAGAAATTTTTCCGGAAAACCCAGCATTATCACCTACTCGCTAGCTAACCTTTCCAAACACGTGACTGTAACTGAATTTCCATTAAAAAAATTACATTTTAAAGTGGGGGGAAAAACATTATTATAAATGACTAATAATGAGGCAAAAAGCATAAACTGATCTTTGACCAAGTCATTAATCAATTGATGCAGTAGAAAAAGAAGTGTCCTTCTGCGTTTTACCAAATCAAGTAAATATTGTCCACATTGTCCCCTGAGAACGTACAGGGTGACTTATTAAGAAATTGAGCAAGCCAAATTGCTTAAAGAAATTTCACAACGAAGGATCCTTTCAATAAAGTGTTTTCATGGCATTGGCGGGTTCTGTGGGCTGCACACTCTGGTCACTCCTCTTTGGGCCTCCTCCGGTTCTATTTAATGGAGCAATGCAGTGAGGTTCCAGGCAATTTCCAGTTGTTTCATCGGTCGGTTGCTCTCAGATATGGAGACAACACCATGCTAGAAGCAATGGCTTGGTGACAAACACCCTGACACCTGTTTGTACTTTCTTTGAAATCAAGAGGCTTGCCTCCCTTACTGGTTACTCAAATAGGTAGTTACTTGGCAGAATCAGAAGCCTCAAATTCAGGTGAATTTGTTTGAATGTGATGGCATCTCGTGGCAGGACATGCTATTTCAGGCCTATTCTATAGCTATGATTGCTGCCACTGGAGAGGGGGAATAGAGGAAGGAGAGTTCTAGGACCTGCAACTGAAGATCTTTTACCACTTAGAAGGAAATGCTCAAAACAACTTCAAGCATGAGGCCACTGAAAAATTAAAAATAATGATCCACTTTATCATTAGCCATGATAAAATGGCATCTGAAAGTCATAGTCATCTACGAGTGCCATGTTAGGACAATATTTAGGTTATAACTACCCCCTGGCAAAACATCTAGTAAATTCAGTTAATTTTTTAAAGTTCATCCTTTGTACCAAGTAAGCAGTTGGTTTTTTCCCTTTCATATTGCACTGTTGCAACATCCTAGAAACCCTGCCTGGGATTTCTCTCAGGAGTTTTGTTATCTCATTTTGCAAACTGACATTAAACACACACACACACACACACACACACACACACACACACACACACAGAAGCACACACCCAGACACCCAGTTAGAAAGTTTCTTCCCTTTTTGCCAGCAAGAAATACCTGCAGCGTTTCCTGACCGCTCAGAGGAAGTGTTTCTAAGGCCTTCACAAGTGTGGATGAATTTGTCTCCTTCCTTTTGGAGACATGACGGCTCCAGAAGGAAGGAGCTAATGGCCGGTATTTTAACCCAGCCCACCTTTCATTCTTGTCATAACTTAATGTCGTGCTCAAATTAAAAATGAATGAATACTTCCTATAAGTGTTTTATTACAATCTGTCCTTCTTGCTGGCATTCATTGAGACTCCTTGGGTATGTGCCACTACAAACTTTACCTTCTAAGGTCTCCTGACAGCCCCATTCTCTCTCTCTCTCCATTCCTTCACCAGCAGGATTGTAAACGCTCACTCCATTTCTGCCCCTCTGATCACTTCTCCTCACAGCAGGTGCAGTGAGCTTGGACAAGCCCAAATCTCCTTCCAGTTGACTCCTTAGTGTTCTTGGACCCAAATGAAATTCTTAGAATGGACTACAAAGTTTTGTCTCTTCCTACCTCTTTAGTCTCATCTCTCTCAGCTCCCCCATGCTCCTTACTCAGCAAGGAAACCAGGCTCTTTCAGGTTCTTCAAAGCACCAGCATCCCTTCTTCTCCCTGGCCTTTGCCTGTACTGCTATCTCTGTTTAGCCTGCTGTCCCATCCTCACCTCTCCGGTCTTACTCCCACTCATCCTTCAGGTTCCATTAAACATTACTTCCGTGAGGAAGCCTTTCCTCACTCTCCAGGCTAAGTTAGGACCCCCATTTTTTTTCTCCATGGCACTTTGTACCTTTCCTTCATAGCCTTTCTCAGCTGTCGCTGGATAATTGTTTGCTCGTGTGTTTAACAGATTGCTTGTCAGTTCACAGAACACTCCAGGCCCTGAGATCCAGAGACAGCACAACTCAGGTCTTAGCTCTGCCACTTAGGAATGTCACTTCTCCATGTTTCCATTTCTTCATCTGCCAAATAGGGCCAATAACTTCATCTATTCCACAAGGTCACTTTGGACATTAGATTAGATAGCAAGTAGTTCATGCCTGGTGAATACTAAGCACTTAGTAAATATTAAGAAGAAAATCCTAGCAAGTACCAAATATCGGTTTGCCGAAAGAACAAATGTCATTCATATAAAATTAGAGGCTCTGTGCACAACTTTTGTGCACAGGGTGGGGACATTCCCTCAGCCCAGCCTGCACCCTCTTGCAGTCTGGGACCCCTTGGGGGATGTCCATCTGCCAGCTTAGGCCTGATCCCCCTTCTGTTTAGCCAGAAGCCAGGCTCACTGCTCCTTAGCACTGCCTTAAAGGCGGAAGAGGCTCCTGCAACCACTGCTCTGCTCCGCAGCCATGAGCCAGGCTTCTGGCTGAGCGGAGAGCGGCCTATGGGAATGCACTGACCACCAGGGGGCAGCTCCTGCATTGAACGTCTGCCCCCTGGTGATGAATGCACATCATAGTAACTGGTCATTCCATTGTCCAGTTTGATTTGCATACTAGGGTTTTATTATTTTTTAAATATTCTTATTGTTTAAAATATTACATATATTAGTACATATATCTCCTTTTTCCCCCCATTGACCTTCCCCTAGCCTTCTCTAACCCCTGTCACATGCCCTCATCCCACCCCCCTGTCTTGTGTCCATTGGTGTGCTTATATGCACATATACAAGTCTATTGGTTGATCTGTTTCCATCCCTCCCCAAACACTCCCCAGCCTTCCCGCTGTAATTTGACAGTCTGTTTTACTGCCTCTGTATCTATCTTTTTATTCATCAGGTTATAATGTTCTTTATATTCCATAAGTGAGTGAGATCATCTGGTATTTTTATTTCATTGCCTGGCTTGATTCACTTAACAGAATACTCTCCAGGTCCATCTATGGTGCTGCAAATGGTAAGAATCCCTTCCTATTTATAGCAGCGTAGTATTCCATTGGGTGGATGTACCATAGTTTTCTGATCCACTCATCTGCTGAATAGGCTGTTTCCAAATATTAGCTATGGTGAAATGTGCTGCTATGAACATAGGGGTGCATATATCCTTTCTGTTTGGTGTTTCTAGTTTCTTGGGCTATATTCCTAGAAGTGGGATTACTGGGTCAAATGGGAGCTCTATTTTTAGTTTTTTAAGGAAACTCCATATGTTCTCCACAGTGGCTGCGCCAGTCGGCATTCTCACCAGCAGTGCACAAGGGTTCCTTTTTCTCTGCATCCTCTCCAGCACTTGTCGTTTGTTGATTTGTTAATGATTGCCATTCTGACAGGTGTGAGATGGTACTGCATTGTCGTTTTGATTTGCATCTCTGATAATTAGTGACTTTGAGCATGTTTTCATGTCTCTTAGCCTTCCTTCTGTCTTCCTTCAAAAAGATTCTATTTAGGTTCATTGCCCATTTTTTTATTGGATCATTTATCTTCCCTTTATTAAGTTGTATAAGTTGGCTGTAGATGTTGGAGATTAAACCTTTATCAGTGGCAACATTTGCAAATATGTTCTCCCATACAGTGGTCTTTTTTGTTGTTTTGTTGATGGTTTATTTTGCAGTACAAAACGATTTTTATTTTGATGTAGAACCATTTGTTTATTTTATCTTTAGTTTCCATTGCCTTAGGAGTGGAATTGGTGAAGAAATTGCTTTGGCCTGTGTCTAAGATTTCTCTGCCTGTGAATTGCTCTAGTATTTTTATGGTTTCCCATCTTATATTTAAGTCCTGTATCCACTTTTAGTTAATTTTTGCATATGGTGTAAGATGGTGGTCTAGTTTCATTTTTTTGCATGTATCTGTCCAGTTTTCCCAACACCATTTATTGAAGAGACTGTCTTGACTCCATTGTATGTTCATGCCTCCTTTGCCAAATATTAATTGAGCATAGTGGTTTAGGTAGTGGTTTAGATATCTGGGCTCTCTATTCTAGTCCTATTGGTCTATATATCTATTCTTATGCCAGTAATAGGCTGTTTTGAGAACAGTGGCTTTGTAGGACAGCTTAAAATCTGGTATTGATATCCCGCCTACTTACTTCTTCTTTCTCAGGATTGCTGTGGTTATTCAGGGTCTTTTTTTATTCCAGATGAATTTTTGGAGAGTTCTTTCTATTTCTGTGAAATATGTCATTGGTATTTTAATGGGGAGTGCATTGAATCCATAGATTGCTTTGAATAGTATGGACATTTTAATGATGTTGATTCTACCAATCCATGAGCAAGGTATGTTCTTCCATCTGTTTACATCTTCCTCTATCTGTTTTTTCAGGGTCCTGTAGTTTTCTGAGTATAGGTCTTTTCCCTCCTTAGTTAAGTTTATTCCTAGGTATCTTAATTTTTTTGGTGAGATGGTAAATGGGATTGCTTTTTTAGTTTCTCTGTCTGTAAGTTCACTATTGATGTATAGAAATGCCATAGATTTCTCGGTATTCTGCTACATTGCCAAATTCATTTATTAAGTCTATTAGTTTTTTGATGAAGTCTTTCAGGTTTTTTATGTACAATATCATATCATCTGCAATAAGAACAGCTTTACTTCTTCTTTTCCAATTTGAATGCCTTTTATTATTCCTTCTTATCTAATTGCAATAGCTAGTCCTTCTAGTATTATGTTGAACAGGAGTGGTGAGAGGGGGCATCCTTGTCTTGTTCATGTTCTTAGTGAAATGGTTTTAGTTTTTGCCCATTGAGGATGATGTTAGCTGTGGGTTTTCATATATGGCTTTTATTATGTTGGGCTATGATCCTTCTATTCCCATTTCATTGAGAGTTTTTATTAAGAAAGGGTTTTTATTAAGAAAGGGTGAATTTTGTCAAATGCTTTTTCTATATCAATTGATATAACTATGTGATTTTTTTATCTCTCAATTTGTTTATGTGACGTATCATGTTTATTGATTTGTGGATATCACACCATCCTTGCATCCCTGCAATAAATCCTACTTGATCATGGTGTATGATCTTTCTGTTGTACTGCTGGATTTGATTTGCTAGAATTTTGTTGAGGATTTTGGCATCTATGTTCATGAGAGATAATGGACTTTAATGCTCTTTCACTGTGTTGTCTTTTTCTGGTTTTGGTATTAGGGTGATGCTGGCTTCATAGAATGAGTTTGGAAGTGCTTCTTCCTCTTGAATTTTTTGGAATAGTCTGATGAGGATAGGTTTTAGTTCTTCCTTGAATGTTTGGTAAAACTCCCCTATGAAGCTGTCTGTGAAACTCCCCAGGTTTTTTGTTTGCTGGAAACTTTTTGATGACTGCTTAAATTTCTTCCATAGCTATTGGTCTATTGAAATGTTTAGATTCTTCCTGATTGAATTTTGAAAGGTTATATTTTTCTAGGATTATATCCATCTCTTGCAGGTTGTCCAGTTTGTTGGAATACAGTTGTTCATAGCACTTTTTAACAATCCTTTGTATTTCAGTGGGGTCCGTTGTTATTTCTCCTTTTTCATTTCTGATTTTGTTTATGTGGGTCTTCTTTCTTTCCTTCTTGGTGAGCCTGGCTAGAGGCTCATCAATCTTATTTATCCTTTCAAAGAACCAGCTCTTAGTTTTGTTGATCTAATGTATTGTGTCTTTTTGTTTTGTTTTGTTTTGTTTTGTTTTGGGCAGGGGACAGTCTCAATGTCATTTATCTCCACTCTGACCTTTATTATTTCCTTCCTTCTGCTTGCACTGGGCTTTTCTTATTGCTCTCTTTCTAACTTTTTGAGTTGCAGGGTAAGGTAATTTATTACCATTGTTCTTGTTTATTGCAGTAGGCTTGTAGAGCTATGAACTTCCCTTTCAAGACTTCTTTCACTGTGTCCCATAGATTTTGAATTGTTGTGTTTTCATTGTCATTTGTTGCCATGATATTTTTTGTATTTCTTCCTTGATATCGCTAGTAACCCAGTCATTGTTTAATAGCTTGCTATTTAGTCTCCATGTGTTTGATTTCTTTGGATTGTTTTCATTGTAGTTGATTTTCAGTTTTGTGCCACTGTGATCTGAGAAGATGCTTAATATTATTTCTATATTCTTGAATTTGAAGAGACCATAAACATATGGTCTATCTTTTAAAATGAGCCATGTGCACTTGAGAAGAATGTATATTCTGTGGCTTTGGGGTGAAATGTTCTGAAGATGTCAATTAATTCCATCTGGTCTCTAGAGTCATTGTGTATATGTTTACCAGAGTTATTTCTTCTTGTTGGATTGCTCCCTATAGTATTATGAAATGGCTTTCCATATCTTTTGTTATATCCTTTACTTTGAGATCTAATTTGTCAGATATAAGTATTGCTACCCCACCTTTGTTTTTCATTTCCATTCACCTGAAAAACTTTTTTCCATCACTTCACCCTCAGTCTGTGTGCATCTTTTTTTCTGAGGTGGGTTTCTTGTAGACAACAGATAGATGAGTTGTATTTTGTTATGCAAACGATTACCTTATGTCTTTTGATTGGGGCATTTAATCATTTACATTTAAAATTATTATTAATAAGTGCTTATTTGTTGCCATTTTTATTCTTTACTCCTATGTTCCTTTTTCACTTCCTTCTTGTTTTTTTTACAATGGACACTTTATCATTTCTTGCATTGCTTTTTTGACGGTAATAAATTCCCTTAGTCCTTTTTTGTCCATAAAGCTCCTGATTTTACCTTCAATTTTAATTGATAGCCTTGCTGGATATAGTATTCTTGGATTTCCTTTGCATGACTTTGTATATTTCATTCCATTCCCTGCTGGCCTGATGAGTTTCTGTTAAGAAATCAGCCACTAGGCTGATGGGGGTTTCTTTGCACATAACTTTCTGTCTCTCTCTGGCCACTTTTAAGATTCTTGCTTTGTCATTGGTGTTTGCCAATTTAATTATAATGTGCCTTGGCATTGGTTTTTTAGGGTTCATTTTGCTTAGGACTCTGTGAGCTTCTTGGATTTGTGTTGGTTTTTCCTTCCCTATATCAGGGAAGTTTTCTGTCATTATTTCTTGAAACAGGTTTTATATTCCTTGCTCAGTTTCCTCTTCTTCTGTAACCCTTGTTATGTGGATATTGTTTTTGTTTTGTGTTGTCCCAAAGTTCCCTTAGGTTCTTTTCCTGTTTTTTATTTTTTTTCTAGAAGCTGCTCTACTTGGGTATTTTTTCTTACCTTGTCTTCTAACTCACTGATGTGGTCCTCTGTTTCCCCTAGTCTAATCTTGATGCTTTCTATTAAGTTCTTTACAGCAACAATGTCATTTTTCATTTCTTCTTGGTTCTTCTTCATTTCCTCTTGGTTCTTACTCATATTGTCAAATCTGTCTTCCATTTTTTTCAACCACCTTATCACCATTTCTCTGAATTCTTTCTCTGACAGGTTGCTTGACTCCATTTCCTGTACTTCCTTTTCTGATGATGCCCACTTTTCTTTTATACGCAGGCTTTTTTTGTCTCCCCATGGTCTCTCTTCTCCGGTTGACTGGTTATGTAGTTTTCTTTCCTGTGTTGATTTAAAGGCACAAAATACAACAAAACCAAGCACAATGCACAAGACACTGAACAGAAATTTATTCACAGTATTAATAACCCCAAATAAAGATGACCACCAGAGAAGGGCAAATTAGAGGATAGGAGAGAAAGAAGAGAAATAAAAGGGAAAGGAGTACAAAAATAAAATTGGGATAAGGAAAGAAAAATAAGAGATAAAATAAAGAGAATAAGAAGGAAGAGCAGAACAAGCTATATATATGGGGGGAAAACTCCAATAGAACAGCCACTAATCCCAACAAATGCCAACAACAAGTACCTGGAGATGAATACAAACTACAACCAACTAATATCAAGCGAGGCAATGGAAAACAGAAGCAAAATACAAAAACAAAGCAAACAAAAAAAAAGAATAAGCAAAACAATCTCACAAACAAGCATAAAAAATTGATAAAGTCAACAATCAAGCAAACAACAACAAAACAACAGAGAGAAAAACAATTTTTTGGATAGTGAAGACAGAGAAGAGAGAAGTGTGTATGGACTTGGAGTAGGGAATTGGTAATTAGATATATAAATAGGGTGAAATTTTAACAGGGCGTAAAAAGAAAGAATAGGGAAAATCTAAAGCAGGAAAGGGTAAGAGAAACAGGACAACAAAAGGGGAAAATTTAGGAAGAGAATGATGGCATAAAGGTAAAGTTGAGATAGAGTAAAGTGATACTAAAGGGAAGATGAAAATAGAATGTAGAACACTAATCCCAAAGTAAAATAAAGAGAAAATAAAATGTTATTTTTTTTTCAAAAAGGTAAAATGGTAGTAGTAATAATACTCATTGAAAATAAAAATGTAATAATTAAAAAGGTAAAATCAAGTGAGGAAAAAAAGAGAAAAATTAGTTTCTTAAGTCAATGATGAAAAAATAGAAAAATAAAAATGTACAGTAGTGAAGGTCATTCACTTCCTCTACTGTTCTGTTTGACAAACCTCTTTCCTACTCAGGACAGTATTGCAGTTTCCTGTGTGCCACTGCTCCACGGCTCCCCAGTCCTGATTTTTAAGCAGGCAGTGTCTTAATTTTTGTATTCCTTTATTTGTGTTTACACAAGAGTCAATTTGTAATTCAATGCCTGGATGGCATTGTTTCTGGATTGACCTCCGGGTCTATAGATCCTTTCTAGCCAGTGCTTATATCTTGCTTTCCCTGTGGCATTCAATACCAGTTTGTGGGTGCGGTTTTCTGATGTTATTACTCACTCTGATCCCCGAGTTCCAGAAAAAACAACTTGCCCCTGCAGTCTCTTAGGATGTCTCCAATTGGGTGATCCTATGTATTGGACTTTGTAATCAGAAGCATGGATTTAAAGAGAAAAAAGAAAAAAACAAAAACAAACAAATAGAGGCAGCATAGATGTGCGAACTCCAGTGTAAAGAAACTTTTCACACTCAGCAATTTACTTCATCCTAAATTCATCATGAGTGATTGGTGGGGCAAATGCTGTTATTCCCATCCTATATTTTATAAAACCCTAATATGTAGAGAGGAAAAAATGGTGGTGAAATAGACAGACGTGTCCTGAGCTTTGTCCCGGAACAGATAGAAAGAATAGCTGAGGGGTTGCTCTTTAATGTTCCTTTCTGTTAGCAGCTCTGAGGATCCCCTTCCACATTCATGGATCATGCCAGCCCCAACAGCCACAGATTTTTCTAGGTGCAGACTTCCCCTGGTCCTCCAGCTCCTGCAGTGCGCGCGTTTCTCTCTCCTGCTGGGAGCAGAGACTTCACCTTATCCCAGACAAAATCTGACATTTCCATAGTGGAGTGTAGAGCTCCTCTGAATCCGTGTGTTTGCACAAATTGGAGACCAGTGCTCTGGGGTTCACAGCTATTCAATGGGTGCTGTAGTTGTAGATATTCAGGTTTCTGATAACATCCACTTTCCCCTTCAAAATGGTTCAGTCTCCGCATCTGAGCCATTCGCTCCGAGAGGGAACCCTGCAGCAGTGGGGGCTGCCTTGTCAGGGTAGCCCTGTCCAACAGTCCTCCACCATCTCCTGGAGTATAGCTGTCCTTCAACTCACCAACAAGCACTCCCCATCTGACCCTCAGCTGTTCTATCTGTTCTGGGACAAGGCTCAGGACACGTCTGTCTATTTTGCCACCATTTTTTCCTCTCTGCATATTAAGGCTTTATTATATAGAATGGGAATAACAGCATTTGCCCCACCAACCACTCAAGATGAATTTAGGATGAAGTAAATTGCTGAGGGTGAAAAGTTTCTTTAACTTGTGTTAGGCTCTGCTAACATGGAGTCCTGCCACTGCTGTCTATACTTTCCATCTGGAAACATTATCTTGCTTAACCAAATAATCTCAGTGATCTAAAAAAAAATTTTTTTAACAAAAGCGTGAAGCTGCATATCTTATATGAGAAAAAGATTTTTTAGAAGAACAAAAACTCCCATTCCCACAGAAGATGAGACAGCTTAGGGGGCACAAGACTCCTTCCCAGGAGCACACAAAGAGAGCAGGGCACTCTCTGTATGTCTTCTTGTTCTGCATGAACAGTTTCCCCAGGTTGGGGGTGGCAGTCTGGCACTCTATACCCTGAGGAAAATATTAGCTCTTAGCAAATGAGTGGACCTTGAAGTTTTCCTCCAGGGGAACAGGTTCTATTTGAAGCTCTACAACAGCTGGGTGCTAATATACCGCCTCAGCAAGAGCAGCAAAGGAGGCTGTGGTGCATGATACAGGCCCTAATTCATCAAACCATTCTCCACCCTGTTCCCAGTCAATGCAGCATCTCTAATTTAGTTCAGTGCCACATGGAGTATATATCCCGGCTATTAATAGAATTCTAGAGGTTTCTGAATTCTGAAGGTCAGATGCATCTTAAGGCCATTGAATCCAAAAGCCTATTCCATACACGCTCATGATGCTCTCCTTAATGTGTGGCCAAGCCACAGATCCTTACTTTTCTGGAGGGGGTCCCTCAGCACAAGTATAAGAAAACCCCATGCTAAATCAACTTGGAGATAGATCCTGGTTAATCTCTCCAGGGGGACTATAAGTCAAGGGAGGAGATCCTGATGCCACAGCTATGACACAGCCACAGTTCATGGTTAGAACTGAGAAAGGACTGTGGGCAAAGGAGAATTGAGTGAGGATTTTAATGAGGAGGAATTAGAGTGAAGCAAGGTATGGAAATGAGGTGAGATGGTATAGCAAGAGACCTCCCACCATTTTTGGCAAGCACTTCTAAGATACCCACAGATCCTAAGGTGAAATTGCCATCTAGAATGGGGTCTGCAAGGGTACAAACCATCCCAAGCAATAAAAACCATAGGGGGAAATTAAATATCACTCAAAGACACTGAATGATGCACTGGACTGGGAGTCAGGAGCTCCAGCTTCTAGTTATGACCCAGCCACCTGAGCCTTTGGGTAAAGGTTTACTCAGAATAGAGTGATTCCATAGCTGTCAAAACACTCTCAATATTTTAGGTGCTCTGCAGACATGGTGCCAAGGGTTTTTCTATTAAAGTTGGTGTAGTTAGAACTTCCTGATAAACTTTCTGGACTCCGGGTGTTTTAGAAAATGGAGAATTGCTAAACAACTGTAATAAGTAAATGTTTTACAAAATGAATGTCCAGAAAGAACTTCTAGCAGGAAATGGCAAAAGGGATGTGGATTTAAAGTATTATGGTATTTGGATTTAAATAAAAATGTAGATCTATATGTAACACAGCTAAGAGGCTTCAGTATTATGAGAAAATGATTATTTGGGATTATTGTTGCTCACAATGCTTTTTTTCTTAATTGTTAGAAAACATAATACACCCAATTAAACATGTGTAAATGGGTATGTAGAAAATGACTTCTTGTCAACACCCCTCTGGGAAGCAGCCATTGCTATCAGTTCCTTCCAGAGACTCACATGACTTTCAACCATGCGAAAAGTTTCTCTGCACTTGGGTTGGGTCAACAGTTCTTCTGAGGGAGACACGCTTTTTTTCAGATGGATATTTTGTTCACAAACACAAATATGCATATTTGTAAACACATAAATGCACACAGGTTAGTCAAAAGTCTCTCATGAGTTGAAAGGAAAACATAACAATGAATTTATCGCTATATACAAATAGAAAAAGTCTCAATGTTTATAGAATTCAAAACACTTAAGTTCTGCTTGAACATTAATGATTGAAAGGATTTTTCTGGCTGTGTTTTATTTTTGAACAGTAGAGTCATGCAATGAAAAGAAATGCACGTTGGTAGTGCCTTGGACTCCACATTCTGTGCATGTGTGTAGAAATATCCAAACAAAATTGCTATACCTTTTAAACCATTTTTCTTCTGATCCATTACTCTGCAGGGGTAATTTGAGGAGGCATTGATGATGATAAATACCACAGTTTAGAAGATGTTAAACCAAGCTTATCAGAGCTCACATAGAGAAACAAATTAGGCAAACTGAAGTAATTTGAGCTAACGGAGTTTTATTACAACCATCCAGATCAATTAAACATCAACTACTTGCTTGGGTTCCTGATCTGTAAGACAATGAAGGGCTTCTGCCTACAGGACAGAGCAGGGAGTTCTCATTGAAAAGTTATGGAAATAAAGGGGACAGAACTAGTCAGTGCTTCATGCATGTATTTCCTGAGTCTTACCCTTGAAGCATAACATATTGAAATTAAGAAAAAAGTGGGCAATGCACCCTCATGGGCCCTGCTTATTGAGGACCCCAGGGATTCCACTATTCCAAAGACCTGGTATTATGAGCATATGGCCAACTTTCTAGGTTAAAGCTGCCCTGCAAGAAATAGGCATAAGAGAGACTTCCACAGGGACTGGGAATCAAAAGATCAGGAGAAACTAATAATTCTTGTTCTGCCACAAATTAGCTGTGTTTCACATCTCTGAGCCTTGGTTTTCTAATCTATATAATGAGAAAAGTAAACTGAATAATTTATTACATTCCCCCTTTTTTGTTTTTTATTAAATACTAGAGGCCTGGTCATGAAATTCGTGCACAGGGGTGTGTGTCCCTCAGCCCAGCCTACACAGTCTCCAATCTGGGACTCCTTGGGGGATGCCTAACTGCCCACCAGGCTAAGGCCTAGACAGGCAGTCGGGCATCCCTCTCACAATTCAGGACTGCTGGTTCCCAACCACTGGCCTGCCTGCCTGCCTGCCTGATTGCCCCTACCTGCCAGCCTGATCACTCCCTAACCACTTCCCTACCAGCCTGATTGATGCCTAACTGTTCTTCTGCTGGCCTGATTGCCCCTAACTTGCCTCCCCTGCAAACCTGGTTACCCCAAACTGTCCTCCCCTTCAGGCCTATTTACCCCCAACTGCCCTCCACTGCTGGCCATTTTGTTGTGGCCATCTTGTGTCCACTTGGGGATGGCCATCTTTGACTACATGGGGTGGCCATCTTGTGTGTTGGAGTAACAGTCAATTTGCATATTACCCTTTTAATAGATAGGCTATTTAGTTTCAATTATAATTAACATACAATATTATATTATTTTCAGATGTTCAATGTAGTAATTAGACATTTATATAACTTACAAAGTGATCACCTTGATAAATCTAGTACCCATCTGGCCCTGGCTGGGTACTCAAATGGTTAGAGCATTGGCCCTATGCTAAGCTTGTAGGTTTGATCTTGAAATTCAAGAATCAACCAATAAATGCATAAGTAAATGGAACAACATATTGATGTTTCTTTCTCTCCCTCTCCTTTCCTTTCTCTCTTTATAATAGAAATCAATCAATAAAAAATTAAAACAATGCTCTAATTGATTTGGCTCAGTGGATAGAGCATCGGCCTAGGGACTGAAGAGTCCTGGGTCAAGGGCATGCACCTTGGTTGCAGGCACATCCCCAGTAGGAGGTGTGCAGAAGGCAGCTGATGGATGTTTCTCTCTCATCAATGTTTCTAACTCTCCCTCTCCCTTCCTCTCTCTATAAAATCAATAAAATATTTTTTAAAAAGTCCCTTTAACATTTCTTATAACACTGATTTGGTAGTGATGAACTCCTTTAGCTTTTTCTTGTCTAGGAAACTCTTTATCTATCTGATTCTAAATGCTAGATTTGCTGGGGAGAGTAATCTTCATTATAGGTCCTTACTTTTCATCACTTTGAATATTTTGTGCCAATCCCTTCTGGACTTCAAAATTTTTGTTGAGAAATAAGCTGGAAGTCTTATGAGTGTTTTCTTGTAGGTAACAAACTGCTTTTCTCTTGACACCTTTAAGATTCTCTCTTCATCTTTAACCTTTTCTATTTTTTAAAAAATATCTTGATTTCAAAGAGGAAGCGAGAGAGAGAGAGAGAGAGAGAGAGAGAGAGAGAGAGAGAGAGAGAGAAATATCAATGATGAGAGAGAATCATTGATCTGCTGCCTTCTGCACACCCCACACTGGGGATCAAGCCCACAACCTAGGCATATGCCCTGATGGGAAATTGAACCATGAACACCATGGTTCATAAGTTGATACTTAACCACTGAGCAACACCAGCTGGGAAACCTTTGTTATTTAATTATGGTGTGCCTTGGTGTGGCCCTCTTTGGATCTATTTTGGTTGAAACTCTGAGCTTCATGGGTTTGTATGTATATTTCTTTTGCCAGGTTAGGAAGTTTTCAGTCATTGTTTCTTCAAATAGGTTTTCAATTCCTTGTTCTTTGTCTTCTCCTTCTCATATCCCTATGATGCAAATCTATAATAATAAAAACATAATATGCTAATTAGACCAGATGTCCTTCTGGACAAAGCCAGGACTGAGAGAGAAGCCTGAGTCCTGGGTGCCAGAGGGAAGCTGGTACCAGCAGCCAGGGGAAGGAAGGCCTACTCTTGCACAAATTTTGTACATCAAACCTCTAGTGTTGTTATAATTGATGTTGTCCCAGAGGTACCTTAAAATCTTATCTTTTGAAAAAAAATATATGTATGATTTTATTTTTTTCTGTTCTGATTGTGTGTTTTTTCTGCTACCTTATTTTTCAAATTACTGATTTGATTTTCTGCTTCATCTAATCTAGTGTTGATTCTCTCTAAGGTGTTCTTCAGTTATTGTATCTTCATTGTTAACTGGTTCTTTTTTTATGGTTCCTATATTCCTTCTTATGCTGTAGAAGTTCTTACTAAGTTCCTTGGAGCATCCTTATAACCATTGTTTTGAATTCTGTATCAGATAGATTGCTTATCTCCATCTCCTTTAGTTCTTTTTCAGAGATTTCTCCTATTTTCTCATTTGGGGTATATTTCTTTGTCTCCCCATTTTGGCTGCTTCCCTGTGGTTATTTCTATGTATTGGGTAAAGCTACTCTATCCCCCAGCCTTGGTAGAGTGGCCTTATGTAGGAAGTGTCCTATGGGGCCCAGTGGTACAATCTCTTTGATTACCTGGGCTGCGTGTTCCAGATGTGTTCCTTGTGTGGGTTGTGTGTGCCCTCCTGCTGCAGTTTAGTCATGACCTCTAGAGGGATTGACCGTCTGACTGGTTGAAAGGACTGGCCATGACTTAGTGGAGAAGCTGTTGTGCAGGGGCTTACCCTGCATAACAGGATTTGCGTTAGCAAGGCCCTGGTGCTGAGACTGCCCTTTGAGTGTGTTGTTTGTGGAATGGTTGAATGGTACTCTGGTGTGGTCTGAAAATGGCCACCAGATGAAGATCAAGGTCAGCTACTGCCTATGCCCTGCCTGAGGCCACCAGTATGAGCTACAAGTGATCTACAGATTTTACAAAAGTTCATAGCATGAGCCAGACATGCTGTTTGTATGGAAAAGCCCCTTGAAGCAGCTATAATGGGTCCACAAGTTGGGTGGGACAGGGTTTCAGGAAATCACCAGAATATGGCAAACAGTGCTAGACAGAGAGATGGAGACTCAGATATGACCCTTGCCTGCACCCGCAGGAGGAGGGCTCAGCAAAGTAACAATGGCTTCTGTCAGCACTTCTGTCTGGGAGAAAGCTGCCCCTCTAGCCCTCACCCTGAAGCCAGATAATTCAGTTTCTCCCCGTATATCCCTGGCACCTGTTGCACTGCTGCTCTAGTTGCTAGAGCTCTGAGTGATTGAGTCTGCCAGTAAGTAAGTTTGTAGGGGCCCTTTAAGAAGAATGCTTGGGACTCCAGAAGCCTCCCATCCCACTCAGCCACAATCTCCACTGGTTTGCACAGCCAGAAGTTATGGAGACTTCTCTTCTCAGCACTGGAACCCTGGGCTTGAGTGTCTGGTGTGGTGCTGGGACTCCTCACTTGTCAAGGGAACCTCTACAACTAGGATATCTCTCCCAATTTGTAACTGCCACACAGGGATGTAAGACCAGCCTGTTCCACAACCGCACACCTCCTACCAGTCTCAACATGGCATCTTCTGCATATCCTTAGTTATAGGACTTCTGTTCAGCTAGACTTAGGCAGTTCTCACTGATGGCTGTTCTCTCTTTAGCTGTAATTTTGAAATTGTTTTTGAAAGGAGTGAGAATAGTGTTTACCTCCTCTGCCATCTTGAGAGAAGTCTGTTACATCTTTTAAATCTCTCAAGTTTTCCCTTTCAAGGCAGGTTTTCCTCCTTGCTGAAAAGAATGTCCGTGTGTATATGTCTGAGCAAAAAGCTTTAAATGTGATCTCATGGTTTGTGTTAAATGGTCTTGCTCTTCCTTCCACCATAAAAACATAATCCCAGAAAAACAGTACTCGATCTAGAATGAGAAGTCACACTGAGTCCAGCCATGTTAAGAAGAACCAGAAGTGATTCACAGCTTTCATGTTACATTAATAACAAAGACATGTTTAATGTAAGGCATTGAGATATTGAAGTTATTTGCTGCTACATCAAACGTTAATAATACAGGAGATACTGGTGAATAGGTATTGTATTTAAAGTCATAGGACTCAATGAGATCACTTAGGGCATAAGAATAGAGAAAGAAAAAGAATGACAAAGATGATCTCAATGAATTAGTTTGAAAAATAAATTGTTAAAAATTAGAATACAAGGTGAGAAAGTGCATGCAAAAAATACAAACAACATTTTCAACAATTTTTTTTATAAAGGGAAGCAGAAACATGAAGAGGTAATTGGAGTGAGTTGAGAGGTTTGAGAAATTTTGTTTCATTTGTTTTTTAGATGAGTGATGACACAGAATGCTTGCTTATATGTTGGTAGGAAGAACGCAGTAGAAGGTCATTATTTTAAGATAATATGATAAGCGAATTAATGCTCAAGTAAGTGATGAGTATTGTCAGATTTCTATTGATGGTGTTTTATATGCTTTCACCAGTAATCCAAAGAAAGTACTAGAATCCTGCATTGTCAATTATTCTCTTCCCCCAATTTCCTGAGGATCCTAGGGAGACATAAACAATGAATAACAAATAATTAAATTGGCCCTCTACTAATGGTGCTCGACACTCTAGTTCAAAGTCCTTAGGCTTCTCCTCCAAACTCTAAATCCAATTCTTGTTATTTTTAACCTCTCTAGGAAACTGCAAGAAGAAATCATATTGAAGAGAGTGTAAGTCTGGAATCTACTTACACATCTCCATAAAGTGTCGGAGTGCAAGGGGAGAAGGGGATGCGTTTGTGCTTTTTATGTTATAATCCCCATCCCTTACCTATTTCTTGTGTTATAATGATTCACATTAGTGACTTCCTCCCTTAAAGGGGGATCTAGCAAGGAGATGGTCATGAAATGCTAAGTTCCTCTTACCCTCTATTGATGGTTGATTATGCTATTCTCCATGAGCAACTTAATCAGATTTAACTAGAAATCTTTGAAGATGATGTCCTAATCAAATTGAGGCACAATGGTAAGAAGCTAGGAAAGTTCCTCAGCAAGTGGAACAGGCAAACTGAGACAAGACAATTACACATGGCCAAACAATGTGACCAATTTATAGCCAGGTTGTAAATCACAAGACCTTATCTTTCCTAGCCAAGGACACTTTAGAACAAATGGTTTATACCTCTCCTCCCTAATCAGAAAATACATAGAGTAAATCATCAGGGACATAAAAGAACAGAGACCCAATTGATGTCATTTGGGTCAGCCAAACCTAAGGATGAAGTTAGGGGAGTAAATAACAAAAACCCAATTAGAGCCTGATAGATCCAAGATAAAAGTGAAGCAGTAAAGTTAACCAGAGAATGATCCCAAGCTCCCCTATATGCTCATTTTGATGATTCAATATATTGAAGGACACACCTGGGAAACTAATGAATACTCTGTTAAGACCCTCCCGTAAAACCTCCCTTAGGATTCCTACCTCCAGAAGAGTGATAAAAACCTTCACGACTAAGGATGCCAGCCTGGGCCAGCCTCTCTCTCTCTGGAGTACTCCCATACCTTCTCTCGGGTATGAACTTTTTACTTTTTTTCTCCTAAATTCCAAGGGTCCCCATGAAACTTGCAACCAGGGGAGAAGCAGGAAGTAACCACTCATCCTGGGCTTACCTCCTGAACCTGTCTCCAAGGTCCCCTTTTTCTCTGAGCTAACAGCAGCCCCACCTTGGCTCACTTCTTTCCTATAATATTTCTAAGGAGCCAAAGCAGAGCACTGCCTAGGCTCTCTCCTCTTACTCCTTCTACCCTACGACCTCCCTTTGTTTCACTGTCCCCAGCTCTAATAAGCATACTCTCAGAATCACCTAGACTTGTGTTGTGAAATCTTTCCTGCACTAAATCAAGAAATCACACACTACTGGTTGGGTCAAGGCAGACCCACTCTGGGGCCAGACCCTATCCAGTGACACAAAGACATGGGATTCGGAGTGAAAATTTCAGACATCGAGGCCCAGAACCAGGTAAAAGACTCAGGGAGTGCTCCTAAGGCCTCCATCTTCCTCACAGTAAAGCTAATTTATATCAAGTTCAATCTGCTTTGGGGCCCTTGCACATGCATCATGTACAGATTTTTCACTATAAAACCTCTATCTGTGCTCTCCCTCCCAGGAAGCTCAAATGAGTATTCTCTTTTTAAAGCACACATAACTATCAAATAACTTGACTTTTATTGCAAAGAAAGAATAACTGCTCCAGAATCCAGTGATCATGCTTTTGGGGCAGCTCAAGGGGAATTTTGTAATTCAGAATTAATTAGGCAATGAGAGAGAATAGGAGGCATATTTTAGTGTATTAATTCATGCCAAGTTCAAACTCATTCCATTTCTGTTGCCCAATGTGAATAATTATACCATTAATTCAAGACAGGAGGAGAGCTATTGTGACTGCAACACATTTCTAAGCAAATAAAGAAAAAGGTTACTTATCCCTTTCAACTAATGCTCTGAACAGAGCTACATAATAACAATACTTTTATTTATTTATAGGCCATACATTTCCTAGGCTCAACAAACTATAAGATAAGCAAAATGCTAGTTAAAGAGAAAAAAATAGAACTTTTCCGTGTTTCTAAAACAAAAAATTATACAAGGGAAATGACTGAGTATTTAAGGAGAGCTTGGGAAAAGGCTAAAAAAGAGGCGGTGATGTGGCTTCTTTATTTCCCTTGCATCTTATGAGGCACCCTCTCTGCACTGTGACTCAGAGGGATAGAAGTTTAGGGGAGGAAAGTTTCATACTCATTTAATCATCTCTGACCCTGATCTCTGATACCAACCAGTCTTTGTTGTCAAGATGATGCAGGTCAGCCTGAACCCTTCCTTACTTCCAGATGCCCTTCCAGTTTTTGTGTAGTTTACAGATGTCTTGGGAAATCAATGTGGTTTCCATACTTTCTTGGGGTGAATAAAAATACAGAGGGAGGCCCTTGTGGGCCTCCAGCTTCATAATATTAAAAAAAGAATGAGGAAACAGAGGGATAACACTACGGAAAGGAAATCCCACATTTCCTCTGGGACCAGCAGGGAGGAGGTCAAGGTCCACTGTAGGTAGGGTCCCTGGGAGTCAGCAGTCACAGAAGCCATGGAAAGCAGTTCACACTGTCACAACATTGGCCCTTCTGCAGAGCTGTGGGACTGGCCAGGCCTACACACAGCCCTGCCCATTCCTGCCAATGGAGCAGACCCTATAGCCACAAAGACTAGAGAGGGTGAGTTGAGAGATAGGGTAAGACCTTGTCCTCAATCCAGCACAGTGTCAAAAACTCAACAGGAGCTATCTCAGAGTTTCATTGAAATAAATGAAATGTTCCAAATCTGCCTCTCATTCATTTTTATTTGACTTGGTAAAGGAAAACTCTTCTTTTCCTCAAAACACTTCTGACATCAAATGTGTGAGTTTTTCACTTCAAATAACTCTCCAATTCTCTCTGGAAACCAGATAAGTGTCCTACAGTTTACTTCATTCTGACAGTAACTATCCAGAGTTAGTGAGACCCCCCAGATTAAGAGTTGAGTCTCAGAAAACTGTTCCCTACTTCAGATTCCAATCGCAAGTTACTGGGTCCTCAGTTTACTCACACTTCTGTTCTGATTTGGCTGCAGAACAGGGGTTCCCGTCACCTCCCACAGGTTTAATAATTTTCTATAAAAGCTCATAGAGCCCAAGGAAACACTTTACATACCATTACCAGTTTATTCTAAATTATAACATAAAGGATACAAATGAATAGCCAGATGAAGAGGTACAAAGGTGAGGTCTTGGAGGGTCTCTGAATGCAGGAGCTTTTGTCTCCATGGAATTTGGGTGCACCACTCTCCTGGCATGCAAATGCATTTGCCAACTTGGAAGCTCTCTAAATACTTCCAGTTGAGGTTATTACAGAGGTTCCAACTCGTAGGTATGGTTGATTAAATCACTGGTCATTAATGATTAACTCAATCTCTTCTCCCCTCTCTAGAAGTCAAGACTTGGGACTGAAAGTTCCCAGCCTCTACTCACATGGTTGGTTACCCCTGGCAACCAGTCCCTATCCTGAAGCTATCCAGAGGCTTTCAGCCAACAGTCACCTCATTAATATAAACTCAGGTATGATTGAAAGGAGCTTGTGAATAACAAAAGATGCTCCTATCACTCAGGAAGTTTCAAGGGTTTTAGAAGCCCTGTGCTAAGAAACAGGAATAAAGATATATTTTTTTACTATATCATAGTATCAAACATTCAAAGAAGAATTAACACCTATCCTTCTCAAACTATTCCAAAAAATCAAGAGGAGAGAAGACTCCCAAGCAGATTTGATGGCCAGCATTATCCTAATTCTAAAACCAGATAAAGACATGAAGTAAGAAAATTATAGGCCAATATCCATGATGAGCATACATTCTAAAATCCTCACCAAAATATTAGCAAACAGAATCCAGCAATACATTAAAAAAATTATACATCATGACCAAGGGGATTTATTCTCAGGATATCAGGTTGGTACAATATTCACAAATCAATAAATGTGATACAACACATAAACAAAATGAAGGATAAAAATCACATGATCATATTAATAGATGCATCAAAAGCATTTGATATAATCCATCATCCTTTTATGATAAAAACTCTCAGGAAAGTGGAAACAGAGGAAACATACTTGAACATAATGAAGTCCATGTAGGACAAACCCACAGCTAACATTTTATTCAATGGGCTAAAACTGTAAGCATCCCCCTTATGATCAGGAAGAAGGCAGGGATGTCCACTTTCACTACTCTTATTCAACACAGTACTGGGAGTCTATCTATAGCATCAAACAAGAAAAGAAATGAAAGGCATCCAAATTCGAAAGGAACAAGTAAATTTATCATTATCTGAAGATGACATCATACTCTATGTAGAAAATTCTAGAGGGAGAAACCAACATGGTGGCATAAGTGAACACCTGAACTGCTGCCTCGCACAACAATTTCAAAACTATACCTAAAAGACAGAACAGACATTGTCTAGAACCACAGGAAAGCTAGCTGAGTGGAAATTCTACAACTAGAAGAAAAGAGAAGAGCACACAGAGACTCAGAGGACCTGCAAAAGGCTGAGGTATAAAGATGCGCAGAGAAAGTGGGCTCCAGAGTGCCTGGCTGGTATTCTCTAGGGGAAGGGAAACGGGAGGTCCTGACTGCACTGAACTCACATTCCAATTGCACTGAACCCCAGTTCCAGGTGAGACCCTGGGGACCCAGACCCATACATGGGGAGTCTGTACTGTTGGGAAAAGAGAGGAGCATACGGAATCTCAGGGGAGCCACAAAAAGTAGAGATCTAGAAGCATGTGCACAAGTGCGCACATAGAGGATTGCAGCGATTACAGAGGGACACTGATACCCAGAGGCCTTATAGGGCAGGGATAACAGGAAGCCAAGGCTGTCTGCTCAGTTCTGAGACTCTGCCCCATCCAAGCTAAGCACAGAGGCTTTTGCAATTTTTCAAGTCTTGTATTATAAGGCTGACTGCAGCACAGAAGTTCTCCAAGCATAGACACAGCTGATCCTCACAGCCAGTTGGCCTGGAGTCAATTCCTTCCAGTGATACCAACAACAATTAAGACTTAACTACAACAAGGCTGTACATACAGTCCACAAAGGGGTGCACCAAGAGAGTCCACCTCAGGTAACTGGGGAGGCAGAGCTACTGGGCAATATAGGACAGCTAGCACACAAAGCTACTCTACCAACTCAGGGAAACAGCAAAAATGCTGAGACAAAGAAACAGATCACAGACAAAAGAAATGGAAACAAATGACTAGATATAAAGTTCAAAACCATGGTTATAAGGTTTTTCAAGAATTTCCTAGAAAAGGCCAATAAATTTAGTAAGACCCTCGAGGATATGAAAAAATGACCAACTAAAAATTAAACATACATTGACTGAAATAAAAAATATTATAAAGATACCTAACAGCAGACACAAGGGGGAACAATTGTAATAATCTGAACAATAAAGATTTATTAAATTTAAAAAATCTGCAGACAAAGGCCTCAAAAATGTATAAATAGAGAGAACTTTTTCTATGTGTTGGTTCATAATTTGACAGAGGTATTCTGCTCTGAACCCACAACACAATAGAGGACTCCTAATTAATTGGAAAAAAAAGAAAAGAGAAGCCTAAAGATTCCACCAAAACGCTGCTAGAACTGATAAATGAATTCAGTAAAGTAACAGGATACAAATTTAATATCAGAAATCAGTGGCATTTTGTACACCAATAATGAACTATCAGAAAGAGAAACTAAAAAGAATAATCCCATTTACTACTGAGAAAATATAAAAAAGTACCTAAAAATAAGTTTGACCAAGAAGGTAAATAACCTGTACTCCAAAAATTATAAGATACTGAAGAAAGAAACGGAGGAAGATACAAGTAAGTGGAAGCATGTACTGTGCTCATGGATAAGAAAAATAAACATTATTAAAATGTCCATACTACCCAAAGCAATCTATAGATTCAATGCAATCCTATTGAAATACCAATGGTGCATTTCACAAAACTAGAACAAATATTCCAAAAACTTATATGGAACCACTAAATAGCTTCAGCAAACTTGAGACAGGAGAACAAAGTTGAAGGTATTATGCTACATGATATTAAACTATATTACAAGGCCATAGTGATTAAGAAAAAAAAAGCATAGTACTGGCCCTAACTGGTGTGGCTCAGTTGGTTTGTCATCATCCTGTGTACTGCAGGTTGCTAGTTCAGGACATATTCCCACTTTGGAGTCTTGATCCCAATTCGGGGGCATGCAGGAGGTAGCCAATGGATATTTGATGGGTCTCTCTTCTTCTTCTTCTCCTTCTTCTCCCCCTCCTCCTCCTCCTCCTCCTCCTCCTCCTCTTCCTCCTCTTCCTCCTCAATATGTGGAATCTAATGAGCAAATAAACACACAAAATAGAAAGATTCATAGATACAGAGAAGAGACTGCCAGCTGTCAGAGGAGAGGGGGTTAGTGAGCTGGGTGAAATGGGTGAAGGAACTAAGAAAAAAGAAAGGGGAAAAAAATCATAGTCTCAGATAGCAGTATGTGATTACTAGAGGGAAAAGTGAGCAGGTAGGTAGAGGAGGGTAAACGGGAGATAAATAGTGATGAAAGGTGACTAGACTGGAGGTGATGAACACACAATCCATTATACAGATTTATATTATTGAGCTGTACACTTGGAAACTTTTTAATTGTATTAACCAATGTAATCCCAATAAATTCAATTAAAAATACAAAAAAAAATCAGAGTAAGGTTAATAGAGAATGTGGAGGTGGCTATATTTGACAAGCTGGTTGGAGACTCTCCCTTTAGGACTTGGGTAGGGAACCTTTTTTTCTGACAAGGGCCATTTAGATATTTACAAAATAATTTGCAGCCAGACAAAATTATCAGTTTAAAAATTAGTCTGTTATATTTGGTCAGAACATTTAATTAATCACCCCAAATGCCTTGGCAGGGCCAGACCATATGATTTCTTGGGCCTTATAGGCCCGAGGGCCAGACACTCCCCACCCCTGCTTCCAGAGATGATATTTTTTTAAATATATTTTATTGATTTTTTTACAGAGAGAAAGGGAGAGGGATAGAGAGTTAGAAACATCTATGAGAGAGAGACATCAATCTGCTGCCTCCTGCACGCCCCCCACTGGGAATGTGCCTGCAACCAAGACACATGCCCTTGACCGGAATCGAACCTGGGACCGTTCAGCCCGCAAGACAACGCTCTATCCATTGAGCCAAACCGGTTTTGGCTAGAGATGATATTTTAAATAAAATCTTGAAGTAAATAAGTAAAAGAAAGAACAAAGGTCTAAACATAGGCCATTCTAGAAAGAGCAAAGAGCAGGGTCTAAGGCCCAAGAAACAGCAAGAAGGCCAGTATAGCTGAAGAGGATTGAGAGATCGGGAGAACACGGGAAGATAAGGTGGAAGAGTATGCCACGGGTAGGACTTTTGAGTTTAATTCATAATGAGATGAGAAGTCATTGGAGTTTTAAACAGAGACATTATAAGATCTGAGTTGGATTTTTACAAGATAGCTCTAGTGGTTTGAGAAGAAGATGATGCCGTGGCAGTAAAGGGGGGAGGGGGCACAGCACCAGAGTACAAGAGTAGAAGAAAACATACCACTTAAGAAGTTATTGCTGTCATCAGCAGAGAGATAATGACTGCTCAGACTGAGTTAGTAGCCATGTCTATGACAAGAGGTGGTTATATTTGGAACATATTTTGAAGGTGGACCTAAAAAGAATTAGCAGTGAATTGGAAGTAAGAAAGTAGGAAAGAGAGGGATCAAAGCCCTCCTAGGCTTCAGGCCTATACAAGAAAGAGGAAGAGGTTTAGGAGGGCAAGGATGAATCTTAAGTTTTATTTTCTCACAGTTACACTTGTTATGTTCTCTGGACATATCTGGAGGGTTTGGTAGGCCAGTTGGAGCATATCACATGATCTCACTCATATGTGGGATATAATAATCAACATAATTTGATGAACAAGAATAGATTCAGAGTCAAATGGCAGGGGAGGGAAGGGGAGGATTAGAGAGCAACCAAAGGACTTGTATGCATGCACATTAGCATAACCAATGGACACAGACACTAGGGCAATGGAGGGTTGTCTTGGGTGGGAATGACTAAGGGGAGCATCAATTGGGGGAAAAGGAGACATATGTAAAACTTTATTTTATATATATAGAGATTTTTTTACAGAGGAAGGGTGAGTGATAGAGAGTTAGAAACACTGAGAGAGAGACATCGATCAGCTGCCTCCTGCACGCCCCCTACTGTGAATGTGCCCACAACCAAGATACATGCTTTTGACCGGAATTGAACCTGGGACCTTTCAGTCCGCAAGCTGATGCTCTATCCACTGAGACAAACCGGTTTGGGCCATATGTAAAACTTTGGACAATAAAAAAAAAATTAAAAAAGAAAGGTCAGGACAAGAGAGAGCTATCTCCAGCTATTTCTGGCTGAAATGAGATAAAAACACATGCATATACGTGGGGCTCTTTCAAAGGTTATGTGTGCATCAGGAATAAATGACTAGATGCTTCTTCTCAGTTGCTATATCATGCGCTTGTTAATATTTTGGTAACTAAAACTCTCTTCCCATATTCTAATTCATCTTTTTTCAATCAATTGGACAGTCTGGTTTAAGAATTTTACAGTTCTCTTGAAACTCAGTACAACTACTGTTACTTTAACGTTTTAAAAGTGTCTTCTATTAAGTTTTATTTGTCTGGAACTGCTCCCTCATGTGGGGAAAAGGAAAAAGGAAGAATGCTCTCAACTGCCTGAACTGGACAGCAAAACTCAGTCTGGACACGAGAGGGCGCCATGCAGACAGTCAGTGCCTGCAGGAACTAAAGCGGTGGTGGATTGGAGAGTTCCCAGATCCCAAATCGGGGCTCCTGGGATTCTGAGCCAAGGAGGGCTGCCCTCAGATCACTGGTATTGGACCATTTTGGTCAGGATGTAATAGGGCCAGACAGGGTTTTTCCACAGGGAGCCCATTAAAAAAGAAAATAGGAAAACAGGACACATACAGGAGAAAAGGGAAAACAAGAAAGAAAGCAAAAATTAAGGAAACCAATAGGTGCCAATTATGAGGCATGGGAGACTTCTGGAAATTCAGGGCTAGAAGGGACCTCAGAGACCATCTTGTTGAATCTTCTACTTTCCAGGAAAAGGAGCTAAGGTGGCTTTTGCTTTCTTTTCCCTGGTATCAGATGTCATGCCTGGAGTAGCTGCAGCTGTCTTGTGACATGGAAGCAATAAGCATGAGGATGAAAAATCAACATGCACACAGATGTCAAAGACACGCTGGAGTAACACCGTGCAGTCACGGCAGCAGCCCTGGACTCTCACCTGCACGCTGCTTGTCGTATGGGAAACATAAGCACTTACTGTCTCTTACTTGATTCCCAAATACTAACTGTTGCAGCTTGGAACATTCAACATTTTAAAGATGGCAGTTCTCCCAAACTAACTCATACATTTTAGCAGGGTGGCGGCAGTCTTGACCTGGCTGAAAAACATTGCTGCTTTGTGGGGAGCTGTGTGGAAGGTGAAACTGGAAGCTATCACATCCAGTTAGGGACCACCTGAGGTTTTTCTGGGACCAAGCGAGGCACTGAGAGGCTATTTGCTTTACTCACTGCCTCTGTCTCCCTCCTCCCAGCCCAGTCACACTATAAGTTCCTTTTTCATTTATGCCACAGGGCACCCTCCTCAGCAGCTGCCTCTGCCCCAGGTGCCCCTCCCACCTGCATCTGCGCCCTGATTTGGCATGCAATGGGACGCAGAGTACGCTCCATCAGAGCTGAATCAAAATCAAGGGCAAGGAATAAGGACACATATGTAATACCTTAATCAATAAAGATTTTTTTTTTAAATCAAGGGCAAGTGTCCACCCTCAGGGTGCTTAGTGTGGGCAGCAGTGAGGTGGGTGGAGGGGACATTTGGTTTCCCTTGCTCACCTCACAATGAGAAAAGAGGCTGAGTTTTCTTAGAAATAACCTCTAGATTCTGGTCTCTGGAGGAAGGAAACGTTTGTGGTTCAGCAGGTGCCCGGCCCCCTGCTGTGATGTCACACACCACACAGAGGTGAGTACTCCTTTCGGTCAGTCGGGCCCTGCCCCGGGGTTATTTTGTTCCTAACATACAAGTTGCAGGTCCCAAGTGCCTCACTCGTGTCCTTCCCCTTCCACTCCTGCTACATAATTCCCTGAAAGTCCCCAAAGGATACACCTCACAGGTGCTCACAAACAAGTCCTTTCCCAACCGGTGCAGCCCCATTGTCCTCCCCGGCTCTGACTTCCTCTTCCCTGCCCAGCCTGAGGCACACTTTGAAGCCGCACCACAGCACTACCTGTGGTGTCACCACTGAGCCACCTTCTTTGATGTCCCGTGAACAAACGGGCCATGGAGACCCCATGTTTTCTTTGAAGTTCTAAAGCCCACAAACCCAGTGCTTCACAAGCCTCCGTGATGTCAACACCCCTTCCCCTTGTCCTGGCTCAGGACTTTGACATTCCAGGAGCAAAGCAATTTTGCTTGTGCCTTTCTCAGAAAGTTTTAGGAAAAAGAATGCTTTATTTTATTTTATTTTATTTATTTATTTTTTGCTTCTGACTTCTCTGTCCCACAGTTGCACTCCCCGTCCTCCTCTCTCCTTGCAATGCCCCTTCTCCTTTGAGCTGAGGCTGATGCTCCTCTTGGACCCTTTCAGTAAAAGGGATGGCTTTAGAATCTCAACGAGGCAGCAGCGCCCAGGGAGGGGAGTGTTATGGTCCAATGAGCGTGGCCACCCCTCTCCTGAGTTGTTGAAATTCCAGGTAGTAACTGTGGGCTGTGGATGCAAAAGACTGTGCCATCTACTAAGAAGCCCTGGACAATCTCTAAACCTCCGCAGGCTGGACACCTCAGACCTCCCTGCTATGTCCAACCCAGGCCTCACTCGGATCATGGTGGAGGAGATGCTGCCAACTGTGAGGTTCTGGGGGCTGAGTGGGCGCAGGGCCTGAAGTCTGGGTCCGAGAAGCAGTCTCAGGACACAGCCTGCCCCATCCCTGCCTAGTCACAGCCCCCTGCCCATCCAGCTGGATCTCAGCAGGCTGTATTGTTGCAGACAGTTCTCCCTACATCTGGCCTCCAGTTGGGCTCACTCATTGTGAGGGTTAGCAGTGGGGGAGGAGGGGATCAGGGTATGGCACTGGCATGTCAGAGGGACAGAGAGCCGGTGGTCCCCTTCTCGGGGGTGCCCTGGCTGGCTGCACTCTGGGCTGAAGGTCACAGTTCCAGTCATCCTGTCAGGCAGCCCTCCCACACACCTCCTTCCAGCTCCAGTAACTGCCTCCTGCCTCTTCAGGCCTGAGGCAGCTAAGGGCTCTGGATGCAAGGAGTCCCAGGGAGCCCCACTTTTCCTTGTGGTCTCCCACTTTGCCCACTATTGTGTCAAGGGACTCTTCTCAAATTATCCTCTTAGGTGAGTTGCCATTTTTTGCTGGTATCTTACTGATATAAGGGGTGCTCCTGGCATTCCATAGGGATGGTTATTCCCTGTGTGGGACTAGTCAGATCACCACTGGGGACACAACCCTGGCCCACACTCACTTAATGCCAGTAGCACCCCAAGTCCTATGCTGTTCCTGCTTATCTATTTGACTCAGTTCCTAATTCTACTTTCTTGTCAACAATGTGAAAACTGATCTGGGCCTTTGAAATATTTTGCCTTTGCTAACTTACCCACACTTGCAGCAGGAGGCCAGGCTTTCGCTTCCTGGTTCCTGTCTGTGTGGGCTTCTGGCTCCTGCAGCACATGTGGCCTCCCCAGCACCAGGTGGTCAGCAGCCTCCCCTGGCACCCCACCCTACCCCAGCAGTTTCCTAGGGGTCTACTTCCACTCAAGGACCCCTATGTGATTGACTTTCCACCACACCCCAGAAGCTGGATTTCCACTAAATTCCAAGGCAACTTATCAATGAATCCCTTGTCACTTCAATTCGCTGTTGAAGTTAATAATTTTTTACATTTAACTTTCCCTGTTCAACAGGGAAAGTTCCTAGAGAAGTAAGACACCTTGCTGGCCAGGCCAAAGAATGTAACTTCCTTTTGCTGTAAGCCTCTATTATGTGGCATTTCAATCTCACTTCCTCACACAGTCAGCTGCTTCCACTTTCATTTCTCCTCTGCACCTCAATCTGCCATCCCACCATTTTAGGAACAATTAACCACACCATCTCTGTCACATAGCACCCAGTATGGGTGGAATCAGGAAACCTTCAGTCGTGGACCAGGGCTACATTGTAGGCATAAGGATATTTATAGCACATGTGTTGATAAAACAGTGGAAAGTGAAAATAATTTAATTGTCCCAGAATAAGTAGCTGATTGAATAAATAATGGTATATCTACCTATACAATGAAAAATTAGACAAGAGTTACAATTATTGGTACAAAAAGCTGATTCTCAAATTGTTGAATAACAGCTACATTAGAATCAGCCAGCGTCTTATATTAAAAATAAAGGTTTCTGGTCACAGGTACAGATGACTGAATCTGAATCTCTGGGAGCAAGACTTAAAATTTTTATTTTAACAGGCTATTCCAGCGATATTTAATGCTGTAGTTTAAAAACTTTTAGCCATGGAAATCTAGTTCATCATGAGAGAAAATAAGCATAACATATTGTTAAATGAAACCTGCATGAAAAGAATTGACAATATAACCCATTTTTAAAATAGTGTAGGTAGAAAAAAGTAGATAGATGATAGATAAATAGATAGATAGAAAGAATAGACTTAAAGGATACACACCAACACATTAACAGTAGTTTGAGATAAGTTTACAGATTTTTACTTCACTTGTTTGCTTGTTATGTGCCATTTCTAAATTTCCAAAATAAACATTTAAGTATTCATGAATAGTTAACAAAACAATAAAAGTTGTTTTGTTTTTATAGAATTATATAGGAGTTAAACTCTTTAAGAATTATTTTTTATTTTTATCTTGGATTTTTAAAACAGCAAATTGAAATAAGTTGCAACATTTTATACCACATAACAACATTTTAAACAAAGAATTAGGAATAAAGAAAAAATACAGATATTAAAATGAAATTAAGCCAAGATGAAGATTAGTACAGTATTATTTCTAAAGTGTGCTATATTTGGCTCTTTTTATATCACACAACACCTGAGTAGACATGAGCAGTTAGTGGGGAGGGGAGTCAAGGATTACTACATATTTTCACATGGATGGTTAATGTATTGATTAGAATGCTCTTAACCAACACAAGAGATTCACTGGAGCTTTGATTAATTTTCTTTGTAACTCCCGACTCAAGAAAAGTACAAGCAAGCAAGTATGGTAGCTAAAGTCCTTCTGCTGCAACTGTGAGAACTCACACCAAATCTAGAGGCCTAGTGCATGAAAATTGTGCACTGGTCAGGTCCCTAGTGTCTGCTGGCGGCTGACCAGGTACTCCCTCCCCTTTCTGGCCACCTTCCAGAGCCAGGGCCTCCCTCTCTTTCCCCAACTGGTGCACGCTCTGGTTGAACTCCTGGAAGAACTCTGGTAGAGGGGACGACATTAGCTTTTATTATATAGGATGAGCAAAGAAATTGAAAAACATCATTCCAAAGATCTAGAAATGGCAAACAAGCATTTGAAAAGATGTTTGACCGTGTTTAGTTATGTGGATTAAGATTTTAAGCATCAAGCCTGTTTTGTCTTCCTTTCCATTTCAGTCACTGGTGACTGACATGACACTTAACATGTTAAGGACATGAAAATTAAAACCATAATGAGATACCACTTTACATCCAGTAGGATGACTAGAATTTAAAAAAAAAAAAAAGGAAGGATGGGAGTGAGAGAACAAGTGAGGAAGGGAGGAAGGAAGGAAAGAAGGAAAAAAGGAAGGAAGGAAGGGAGGAAGGAAGGAAGGAAGGAAGGAAGGAAGGAAGAAGGAAGGAAGGAAGAAAGGAGAAAGGAAAGGATGATTAGAACTCTCATACATTGCTGTGAGAGTGTAAAATGTACAATGTTAATACAAAATGCAGTGCAGTCACTTCAGAAAACATTTGGCAGTTGCTCAATAAATTAAACAAAAAAAAATTACCATACGACCCAACAATTCCCCTCTTGGGTATAGCCCCAAAATTAAAAGCAAGCATTTAAACAAATACTTGTAAGTGAACATTTCATAGCAGCATTGTACACAATAGCCATAAAGTGGAAACAACATAAATGTTTATCAACTGAAGGATGGATAAACAAAAAGTGGTATACTCATGCAAGGGAATATTATCCTATCTAATAAAAGAATAATATATAAATTAACAGTCACTCTGTGGAAAAATGGCGGCACCCATAGCATCTACTTCTTGGCCAAGAAGGGAGAGAAGGGGCCTCTGGCCAGAGGAATGGGTGCAGGATACTGATCTCGCATCCCAGCAGATGTGAGCTCAGTGTCTGAGCGCAGGCTGTGTGGAGGAAGGGAAGGGGCCTGTGGGGCTCGAGCCCAGCATCCGCTTTCCAGCCACAAAGAGGGAGAGGAGAACCCATAAAAATGGACCTTTCCAGTTCCTGATGCTGACAGAACCCTATGAGTGCTGGGGTCCTCTACCTGCAGCCCCCAGTCACAACCCAGCAGCCTCAATCACAGACTGGAAGCCCCTGCTTGCAGTCCAGATGCTACCAGCATGGTGCTGAGGTGGTGGAGGGGTGTTTGGCCGGCACGCTAAAGACATCAAATCACTACCACAGAGGCCATCCCCAACCCACACTCAAAGGTAGTCCAAGGGGCAACTTCTGAGGCATGGCTCCCAAGGCAGCTGATGCACACCATGCCAGGCAGGGAAGCCGGACCTGAAAGCCCAAGCCCCTGAGTACCTAAGCTGCAGGGCATCATGGGCTGGGGCCCTGAGAAGGCCCCAAGACAAGTATCTTCCCAGAAGCTGTGCAGAAGGAGGGGAGGAGCCTCTGGTTAGAGGCCAGGGTGAGGGATGCTGGGATCTTTGCAGACCAGGCTGAGGGACATCCCCTCTCCGCACCCCTGTGGATGAATTTCATGTACCAGGCCTCTAGTTCAGTCATAATAAGGAAGTATAAATGCTACAACATGGAATAACCTTGAAAACCTTCTAGTGAGTTAAGGAAGCCACAGATAAAATGTCACATATTCCATTTACATTAAACCTCTAGAATAGGCAAATCCATAAGAGATAGAAAGTTAATTGTGTTTTCAGGGGCTGAGGAGAGTGGGAAATGAGGAGGGATTACTTAATGGGTATGAGTTTCCTTTTGAGGCGAAGCATTTGTCTTGGGACAAGATAGAAGTGCTGGTTGCACACCATTGTGAATGTCTTCAATGCCACCAAATTATACACTTTAAAATGGTTAATGGTTAATTTTATGTTACATGAATTTTGCCTCAATTTAAAAAAAGTCAGGTACTTTCAGGGTCACTTTGTGAAATTTAAATTTGAGAAAATTGGGGCTTTTTAGAAGACTAGTTTGGAGAAGAAGTGGGAATAATTAATTCAGTTCAGGACACTTGAGTTTGACATGTCCATGGGGCTTCCAGGTGAAGGTGCTGGAAGTTAAGTGGGATTGCCAGTCTAGAGAGGGGAGAGAAGTCTGGGCTGGAGCACTAGCTTTGAGGGCCATCAGCCTGGAGGTAGACACTTAATCTCCCCACATGTGTTCTCCTCAGGACCCCTAGCACAAATGGAATGGAATATGGGCCCCAATGGGAAAAAATCATCTCGTTGGCCCTGGATGGTTCTTCCTTGAGATGTGTACTCATTCTTGTGGGCTTTACAGTCATTCAGTGTTTTTAATGAAGGTACACGTTCGCCTTGCAGAATCGCCTCTGCTCTCATGTGGATGGGTTTCTCTGACATCCCAGAATAGTAAAAAAAAAAAAGTGACCTATGTTTGTCACATTACTGAAAAACCAACCACAGGTTTTTTTACTCAGTGAGGTGTGAAGGAGGGCTCCCTCTGGTCTTACCCAGAATTAGATCCCAGGTGTTTGTGGTGGCGTATTGGAGAGCCCACTGATGTGTCACAAAGAAGATGAGATGCTGTGGCTGACAGAGCCAGATCATACCTTTTTCCAAGTATTTTCTAATGTTTTCTGAAATTGGAACAAATGTCAGACTATTAGTAATATTTAAGATGGCATTCTAAAGAGAAAATATGGTGAACTTAATAACTGCTTAATCTGGATAAGTTGTATATTGCATTATTTTCTCCATATGTTATATGTTGAAAATAATTATATCATTTCTTAACACTCTTTATCATTATAGTGGTTTAGATTCCACACAAATTTATTAAGCCTAAGTTTTGTTCTAGCTAGAGAGCTAGGAAGCTTCACACAGAACTAGTGCCTGCATGATGGACCAGTTTGGTGGCACTTCCTATTCCAAATAAATATTCTTAGCCTTAGGTTACAATAAATAGTGAGGTGGAGTAGGAAGGTAGGTCAATAAGAATTGAAAATGCAAGTTGACATGGATAACATTTTAAATAGAAGTCATCCCTTCCACAAATGGATCAATCTAACTTCGCTATATATCCCAGAACAACCTGTTGAGGGGTTCAATAACACAACTACATTCCCATGTAGAGAGGAGTGTTTTTTTTGGCCCATGTAGCAGTAGAACTTCCCAGAGCAGGCTGCTCTCTGCTTGTCCACTCTCAGTCGTGTGTCCCCAGGGTAGCCTCGTCTGTTGGAGGCTGGTTTTGAGGCAGACCGGCCTATGCCTGCTGCACAAGGACTTCCAGATATTGCCTTTGACTTGGCAGGAGAAAGCTGCCTACCATGGGCCATGGTGGCCACAGGCCTGAGCAGTCCAGCCCTCCTCTGGTCTCTAAGATCTACAGATTTTTTTTCACTTAGATAAACATATTAGAATTTCCCTTTATAGTCTGTGCTTTTTGTATCTTGGTAAGGAAATTTCTCTACCCTCAAATTATACATATATTTTATATTTTCTTTTAAACTTGTAAAAATTTGTTTCTTACCTTCATGGCTTGTTTAACAATAAATAATTGTTAATGTTTGGTTTCTATTTGGTGGTGTTAATTGGGATGTCACTTAATCTTCCACACATGAATAACCAATTGTCCAGCAGCATTGATCAGAGTTCATCTTTTCTCCACTTATTTTTCATGCCTCTGTCATCTGTGGAGTCATTAAAAGTCTAAAGAGAATAAAACTTTCTACTCTTTTCCACTGTTTTTTTGTTTGTTTGTTAATCCTTGTGTAATCATTGTCTTAATAACTATAGTCTTGTTACAAATATTGACATTTGGTAAGATAAGCCTCATCACATTCTTCTCCAATTCGTTCTTGGGTATTCTAGGCCTTTTGCTTTTTTATATTAAATTAAAAAAAAAACTTGTTAAGTTCATAGAAAATCCTACTGGGCTTTTGATGAGAATGATACTGCATCTATGACTTGATTTGTAGAAGAATTGACATCTTTAAAAATATTAAATCTTATAAAGGGCAAAGTATGTTTCACCATTTTTTTTTCTTTTTAAAAATAACTTTCTTCTTAAAAGCTGCACACACACCTATTATTTATTCTTAGGTACCTTAGAGACTTTTTCCTATCCTATCTAATAAAAGAGTAATATGCAAATTGACTGTATCTCTGCTATACCCACAGGTCATGTCCATCAGCCAACAAGTATACAAATTAACCCAATCAAGGTGGCTGTGGACACAGAGTGAGCAGGAGGCTTAGGTTTCCCCAGTGATGGAGGAAGCCAAGCTTTCTGCCCACTCTGCTCTGTCCTGGCCTCCATTGAAGGCTACAAAGTTTCAATTATAAAAGATAAATAAATCCCAGATACCAGAGCCTCTGCTTGGGTTGCCAGGGGACATGGCTGGCCTGCAAACCATCACAGGCCCCTTGCCCAGGCCATCCCACACCCTAAGAGAATCCCCATTCTGATCCGGGACACTCTTCAGGAAAAACCAGCTTGCCCTCACCCATGTACCAGGCCTCTATCCTATCTAATAAAAGAGTAATATGCAGATTGACCATCACTCCAACACACAAGATGGCTGTTCCCATGTGGACATAAGATGGCTGCCACAAGATGGCCAGCAGAAGAGGTACCAGGTCTGCAAGAGAGGCAGTTGTGGGTGATCAGGTCAGCAGGGGAGGGCTGTTGGGAGGGACCAGGTCTGCAAGGGAAGGCAGTTGGGGTGATCAAGCCTGCAGGGGAGGGCAGTTAGGGATGACCAGGCCAGTAGAGGAGGGAAGTTGGGACTGAACAGGCCAGTAGAGGAGGGAAGTTGGGACTGACCAGGCCTGCAGGAAAGGGCAATTAAGGGAACCAGGCTGCAGGGGAGAGCAGTTGTGGGGGACCAAGCCTGCAAGGGAGGGCAGTTAGGGTCAATCAGGCTGGCAAGGGAGCAGTTAGGCATCAATCAGGCTGGCAGGCAAAAGCGGTTAAGGGCAATCAGGAAGGCAGGCAGGTGAGCAGTTGGGAGCCAGCAGTCCTAGATTGTGAGAGGGATGTCTGATCCCTCAAATGGTCCCAGATTGGAGAGAGTACAGGCTGGACTGAGGGACACCTTCCCCTCATGCACAAATTTTGTGCACTAGGCCTCTAGTTGTGAATAAAATCTTTTTTTTATTACATTTTAGAATTGTATGTTGTAGGTCTCTAGAACCCAACTGATTTTTCTATATTCACCTAGTACCCAGCAATGTCACTGAAGTCTGTTATATTTGTGGATGCTATAAAATTGTCATCAATGCTTGCCAGTTCCTACTTTCTTGGGATATATTCCTAGAAGTGAGATCACTGGGTCAAGTGAGAGTTCCATTTTTTAGTTTTTTGAGGAAATTCCATTCCCACCAGCAGTGCATGAGGGTTCCTTTTTCTCCACATCTTCACCAGCACTTGTCCTTTTTTGATTTATTGATGATAGCCATTCTGATAGGTGTGAGATGATACTGCATTGTTGTTTTGATTTGCATATCTCAGATGATTAGTGACTTTGAGCATGTTTTTATATGTCTCTTGGCCTTCCTTATGTCCTCCTTCAAAAAGTACCTATTTAAGTCCATTGCCCATTTTTTTATTGGGTTGTTTATCTTCAACTTGTTAAGCTGTATGGGTTCCCTATTAATGTTGGAGATTATTGGTGATAACATTGGCAAATATGTTCTCCCATGCAGTGGGCCTTCTTGTTGTTTTGTTGATGGCTTCTTTGGCTGTATGTTATGCTAAGCAAAATAAGTCAGTCAGAGAAAGATAAATATCACATGATCTCACTCATTTGTGGAATATGATGAACAACAAACTGATGAACAAAAACAGATCCAAAGACAGAGAAGCATCGATCAGACTGTCAAACCTCAGAGGGAAGGTAGGGGAGGGTGAGGGTAGGGGGAGAGATCAACCAAAGGACTTGTATGCATGCATATAAGGCTAACCAATGAACACAGAAATCGGGGGGGGGGTGAGGACATGAGTGAGGGGGTAAGGAGGAGTAATAGGGGAATAAGGACACATATGTAATACCTTAATCAATAAAGAGAAAAAAAGATTCTCATCAATGATTCTTTTTTACTAATAAAAATTGCATTGATATAAAGCATGCTTATGTACTCAGAATTACTGATGTACAAGTATAAAGTTCCAGACTTTGAAATGCATCACATCTCTTATTTTCTACAAATGGATGTAATTTTTTACTTGAGCCTGCCATGCATTTGAGCTATCAGGGAATTTAACCTTAGTTATCCATTCTTGTGATTAATTTCACACTAGGGTTATGTCATAGTTCCTGTGTCTGAGACATGGCCAAGGCCCAGAGGTCTAGGAGACCACGCATCAGTACAGTTGATTTATTGCAGGCACATCTGTTTTCTCTGTGAGTCAGGCCTATTTAGTGACTTATTCTGGAAAGCTTGATGGGAGGGTAAAGCCAATAGAGTGCTTCATCAGAGCACCAGCAGCTATTCCATGGGCAGAAAATACAGACTGGGACAGAGAATCCAAGACCTACACTGCTGCCTCGCACAACAATTTCAAAACTACAACTAAAAGACAGAACAGACATCATCCAGAACCAAAGGAAAACTGGCTGAGTGAAAATTCTACAACTAAAAAGAAAGAGAGGGGCTCACAGAGACCCAGAGGATCTACAAAAAGCTGAGGTACAGAGATGCACGTGTAAAGCAAGCGGGTGCCAGAGTACCTGGTTGGCTTTCTCTGGCTGGATGGAGACAGAGACTCTCAATGGCATTGAATCCCTAATCCTACGATACTAAACCCCAGATCCGCCTGAAACTCATACAGGGGGAGTTTGGACTGTGAAAAGGGAGAAGTGCACGGAAATTTAGGGGAGTCGCAAAAGATCAGAAGTCTGATGGTGCGCACGGCACTGTGCACAGAGGACTGACTGCTGATTGTGCTGCTGGCTTTCACGAGTGGGTGTGAGATAGACCCTCCCAACTGTGCCACTTCTAACTTCACTAAACCCCAGTTTCAGTCAAAACCCTAGGGACCCAGACTCCTGTGGTCCCAGAGCGCAGGGGAGCCGGAGGGGCAGCAGTCTAAAGTCACTGAGAAAGAGAGAGAGAGAGAGAGAGAGAGAGAGAGAGAGAGAGAGAGAGAGAGCGCTTGCACACACAGGGACCGCTCCAGTGATTACCCAGTCACGTGAGACTCGGGGGCATGGAGGGAGGGGCCGACTGGAAGGTAAGGCAGTCCCTTAAGCCCTGAGTCTCCACCCAACCCAAGCTCAACAGAGAGGCTTCTGCAGTTTTGCAACTCTTGTATCATAAGGCTGAATCCAACACAGAAGTTCTCCTGGCATAGTGAAAATGCAGAGACAAGGGAAGGGATCACAAACAAAAGAAATGGAGGAAAACAAACGACTGGATATAGAGTTCAAAACCACGCTTATAAGGTTTTTCAAGAATATCCTAGAAAAGTTGGATAAAGTTAGCAAGAGCCCAGAGGAGATGAAAAAGAACCAACTAGAGATGCAAAAGATCCAACTAAAGATGGAAAAGGACCAACTAGAAATTAAACATACACTGACTGAAATAAAAAATTTTATACAGACACCTAACAGCAGACTAGAGAAAGGCAAGAATCAAGTCTAAATTTGAAATATAAAGAATCAGAAAGCACTCAAGTGGAAAAGCAAGAAGAGAAAAGAATCCAAAAATGTGAAGATAATGTAAGGAGACTCTGGGACAGCTTCAAGCATACCAACATCAGAATTGTGGGGGTGCCAGAAGAAGAGAGAGAGCAAGATATTGAAAACCTATTTAAAGAAATAATGACTGAAAACTTCCCCCACCTGGAGAAAGAAATAGACTTACAAGTCCAGGAAGCACACAGAACCCCATATAAAAGGAATCCAAAGAGGACCACACCAAGACACATCATCATTAAAATACCAAGAGCAAAGGACAAAGAGAGAATATTAAAAGCAGCAAGAGAAAAACAGTTCATTACCTACAAGGGAACACCCATATGATTGTCAGCTGATTTCTCAACAGAAATGATGAAGGCCAGATGGGAGTGTCAAGAAATATTCAACATGATGAATAGCAAGAACCTACAACCAAGAATACTCTATCCAGCAAAGCTATCATTCAGAATTGAAGGGCAGATAAAGAGCTTCACAGAGAAGAAAAAGCTAAAGGAGTTCATCAACTCCAAACCAGTATTATATGAAATGCTGAAAGGTACTCTTTTAGAAGAGGAAGAAGAAAAAGGTAAAA
>PVJN01009566.1:0-16462 GCA_004026805.1 Lasiurus borealis | reverse complement strand
CTAAAAATTTGATCAACAGAATAAATTGGTGAATATAATAGAATCAGGAGCACAGAAAGAGAGTGGACTGATAATTCTCAGGGGGAAAGGGGTGAGGGGTGTACAGGGAGAGACTGGACAAAAATCATACACCTATGGATGAGGTCAACGGGAGGGAGGTAAGGGTAGAGGGAAGGGTGGGAGCCTGGTGGAGGGGAGCTATGGAGGGGAAAAAGGAGAAACAAATGTAATAATCTGAATAATAAAGATTTAATTAAAAAAAAAAAAGAAAATGCAGACTGGAAACAACACACTAAAATGGAGAGAAAAGGAGAGGACAGGCTAGTCAGAGAGTTATGTTACAGTCATAAGTAGTACTCCCTCTCCAGGCATGAAAAGTCTAAAGAAAACATGACCTTTTAAAAATCTCTTCTACAAACACTGCTCAGTGATTTTCATGAGCTAGAATTGTGTCACAAGTAATCCCTTATGTGCAAAGGATTCGGTATAAAGGTGAGTATATTTCTCTGGGTATATTACTACTCTGAGCAAAATTGGCGTTCTTTAGTGAGGAAAAAGGGAGAAGTGGATATAGGACTAGGCAACTAGCAATGTCACATGAATAATAACTTCTAATTATAAATGAGCACACAGAAGAATCCACAGGCAGAGAAATCTCAGACATATGCCGAAGCAATTTCTTCACTGATACCACTCCTAGGGCAATGGAAGCTAAAGAGAAAATAAACAAATGGGACTACATCAAAATAAAAAACTTTTCTCCAGCAAAATAAACCATCAACAAAAAATAAGAAAGCCCACTGTATGAGAGAACATATTTGCAAATGTTATCACTGATAAACGTTTAATCTCCAACATCTACAGCCAACTTATACAACTTAATAAAAGGAAGATAAATGATCCAATAAAAAAAATGGGCAACAGACCTAAATAGAATCTTTTTGAAAGAAGATAGAAGGAAGGCCAAAAGACCTATTAAAAACATGCTCAAAGTCACTAATTATGTGAGAGATGCAAATCAAAACAACAATGCAGTACCATCTCACATCTGTCAGAATGGCTATCATCAACAAATCAACAAATGACAAGTGCTGGTGAGGATGCAGAGAAAAAGGAACCCTTGTGCACTGCTGGTGGAAATGCAGACTGGTGCAGCCACTGTGGAGAACATATGGAGTTTCCTCAAAAAACTAAAAAATGGAACTCCCATTTGACCCAATAATCCCACTTCTAGGAATATAGCTCAAGAAACTAGAAACACCAATCAGAAAAGATATATGCACACCTATGTTTATAGCAGCACAATTCACCATAGCTAAGATTTGGAAACAGCAGATGAGTGGATTAGAAAACTATGGTACATCTACACAATGGAATACTACACTGCTATAAAAAATAAGGAATTCTTACCATTTGCATCAATATAGATGGAGCTGGAGAGCATTATGTTAAGTGAAATAAGCCAAGCAATGAAAGAAAAATACCACATGATCTCACTCATTTATGGAAAATAAAGAACATTATAACCTAATAAACAAAAAGATAGATACAGAGGCAGTAAAGCACCGAACAGACTGTCAAATTACAGTGGGAGTATTGGGGAGGGGTGGGGGAAGATCAACTAAGGGACTTGTGTGCATGCATATAAGCACACCAAATGGACACAAGACACTGGGGGCGGGGGATGAGGGCATGTGATAGGGGGTAAGGGAGGCTGGGGGAAGGTCAATGGGGGAAAAAAGGAGATATATGTACTAATACATGTAATACTTTAAACAATAAAAAAGTATTATAAAAATAAAAATGGGCACACTAAATCTTACAACCTTCTCCACAAACATAAGCCAGGAAATCTTTAAGACTGCTTTAGAGGTGTCATAATAAATCTTATCTCCTAAGGCAGATAAGTATAGAATCTGTAATGAAATTGTGTATCTTAGATTTGCAACCTGTGTATAAAGGGACTCTGCTAGAGCTTGGAGCTTTAAGAGACATTTGATGTGGTAGCTTTGTCACCAGGGAGGATTCATGCAACTAGACCTGAGGTTGTGCACAGGAAGAAATCTGCCCACCCCACCCCATCAGGTCCTTGGGTGGGAGCAGCCGAAGAGTTACTGGAGAAAGCCACAAGCCTGTCATTTTGCTTCTTCACCAAAGTGTCCTAAACATTTCTTATCTTATGGTGTCTCCAGCCAGTGTTAGGGAGACTGTTCTGTGACCACCAGGAGGTTTTCTACTGGGTTAAGGTCATGGACAGAGGACTCTTTGGACTACCTGCCTGGGAAGAGTTGGCTGTCTGCACACAGACTGCAGTGGGAGGGGTTTCCCTCAGAATCTCAGAAAGTAGGTCCAAGCACTGGAAAGTTTCCATGACCCCCAGACTCTATCACCTCAGCACTTTCTCCTTTCATTCCCAATTTAACTCATAAAGTTGCTCAGTGATACTCTTTACACATAAAACATTACTTAGACTATGTCCCTTATCCACCAAGTCAAGGAAGTACAGGGATCCAACCTTGTCTTAAAGATCAGGACAGCTCATAAGGGACCAAGGGACCATCACCACCTGAGTGGTACAGAGAAGGTTCAGAGAGGGCTCTAATTCAGAAATACCTATGCAATATATTGAGTTTTCCCAGAAGGAACTTTGACTTGAATAAAGATTATCTGTGTAGTGGTTAAATGTACACACTCTACAGTCAGACTGCTGTAGAACCAGACTCTGGGTTCCACCACTGCCTAAATATGCAGCCTTAGAAAAGATGCTTAACCTGGCTGTGTTTCAGTTTCTCAACTATGAAATAGTGATTTAAAAAAAACACTGCAACCTCAGGGGATTGTTATAATATTAAATGAATTTATATAAAGCATGTAGAACAGTACTTGATGCAGAATATGTACTCAATAAATATTATCTACCTATCATTGTCCCATTTCTAATGCATGGGGCTTAAAATAGGTCATAGCTCACACATCACTGGGCTGCTGATCCCCAAGAGGAGAAAGGCTTCTCCAAGAGGAAAAAGCTAGGTTATATCATAAAGCAAGAGAGAGAGAGAGAGAGAGAGAGAGAGAGAGAGAGAGAGAGAGATCTTTTTTGCTTCAGAAGGTAATACTCTCAATAAACCAACATTCTTCACACACTCAAGCACACTCCTATGCATAATATCACTACACAACCTAAATTTAGGTGTGAGAGAAAATGGAGAAAAAGAAAAACATAAAGAGAAGACTCAAATGAGGCAAAGTAAGTTAGTGTAGGTGAAAAACAGAGAAGAAACGGTATCATTTTTCATTTTTCATTTCTTCAGACTCACATTCCAGATATGGTGCTGGTTGTCTTCTTTTTTTCTGCCATCACATGAACTCCAAAGTACCTGAAGAGTTGACTTTGGGATAACTCTCTCCTGGGACATTAGCCCTTCGTTGTATTTGGGTTCAAAATTACTCAGACTCTCAGGAACCATGAACATCAACCCAATTAGAAGGTACATAGGCCTTGAGAGAAGCAAGCTCCTGGGCAGAGAGAACTTTCTGACCTTAGAGATCATGACAGAGTAGCCCTGGGCTTAGGGATCATGATATGTCAGCAGAAAGCTAATACATCCAGCAGGCATTCAGTGAGTTTAAAAAAATAAAAAGAGTTTTTCTTCTTGTGCTTCTCTAAGAAATTTGAAGACTGACTCACCCTCCAATGAAAAGGAAAATCGAAGATAGTGGGAGGCAAAGTAGAAGGATTAATAATGAGAGAAGAAACTGAGCTAGTGATCTGAGGCCCTGTCAACTGAACATTAAAGTGTAGACTTTAGCCTCCAATTGAAGGGGACCAAGGTGAGGATCAGTTCTCTCTCACTAGATAGCTAAACTCAGAGTCACCAGGACTCAGAGTTCTGAACAGGTCACATTGTAGACATCAGCCAAGTTATGTATTTATTCTGACAATGTACATAACAGATTTCAGCAAAGTACCTTGATCACTCGGGGTAATTTTCTGACATAAAGAAGAAAACTATCTTGATTTAAAAAAAGAACAGCTGACAAGATAAGCCAGAGGAGCTGGGCTCCCCAGGAAGGCTGCCCAGGCCAGAGGCTGCTCTTCACATATGGGTTTACCCCTCCTTCCCCGCTGAGGTGGAAGGAGAGTGAGAACTCAGTGCCCACAGCTCTCCCAGCTGTATAGAACCTGATATCTCGCTGCTCCTTGCTATATTATTCTTCCCCTGCTGTCTTTGTTGTCAGAAGCAAATAATGGAAGAAACCAAGAGCTTTGTTTCCCAGATATTTGGGAAAATTATGCAAAGTTCCTCAGAAATTGGTTATGATACCAGGCTTGGAGATTTTGTGAATATGGTGGGAAAAGGGACCATTGATCCAACTAAGATTGTAAGAATTGCTTTGTTGGATCCTGCTGGTGTGGACTCTGTTAACAATAGCAGATGTTGTGGTCACAGAAATTCCTAAAGAGGAGAAGGACCCTGGGATGGGTGGGGTGGGTGGGATGGGTGGCATAGGAGGAGGGATGGAAGGTGGCATGTTCTAGCCCTGGAAAAATGCTTTACCATCATTACTGAGAACTGACAGGAAGCTCAGGGCATCTCTTCACCTATAACTTCAGAGAGTCAGGAAATGACTGAAGAAAAGGCTGGCTGATGTTCAAGAAAATCACTCTAACCATCAGTTACTGATTTCAGTTGACAGCATACAATGCTGTCATTGCCTATGCCTACAGATAATTTATTTTGTATTTTTGAATAAAAATATATTTGTATATTCCTAATAAGTGCAAGAGCTATGTACCAATGTACTGCTTTCAACCTAAATCACTAAGGCATTTTTACTACTATTCTGTTAAAATCAGGAGTTTAGTGCTTGCCAACACCCAATGAAAAGTGAAGAAGCAGCCTTTCTGTGGAGAATAAGAATAATTGTGTAGAAAGTAGATAAATATCCAAATATGTGATATTTGTTGAATAAAAATTTGTTTAAAGTTAAAAAGTATATGAACAATAAAATGGCAACAAATACATACTTATCAACAATTGAATCTAAAAATTAAAATAAACAAGAAATCTAATGAATGGAATAAACTGGTGAGTAAAATAGAATCAGAGGCATGGAAATGGAACAGACTGACGATTCTCAGAGGAAAGTGGTGGGGGGCTTGAGGGAAGAGATTAAACAAAGATCTAGAATGCATATATGCATTACCTATGAACAAAGATAATAGGGTAGCAAAGCCTAGGGTGGGGCAGAAACCAGGTGAAGGGGAAAAAAGAGGGACTTCTGTAATAATCTCAACAATAAAGATTTAAAAAACACACAATTGCAGTGAGCATTCTTTGTCATGCTTCTATGTTTACATGTGCAGAAATGTCTGTTGGGTATATCCTTAAAGTGGAATGCTCAGGTTATAGAATATACATGCCTTTAGTTGTCTTTGGTATTGTTCTAGTTAATACTCCCCATAATACCGAGTATTTTAAAGCTTAATAATTTTTGTCATTCTACTTGATTTGAAGTGGTAAATCATAGTGGTTTTTATTACCACTTCCTTGACTACTGGTAAGGTTCCTTATCTTTTCAGAAATTTATTAGTCATTTGAGTTTGCTCTTCTGAGTTTTTATACATTTACATTTGACTTATTTACCTTAAGTTTTTTAAAGACTTCTTTACACATCTTAGATACCAATTTTTGAACAGGTTATTGGAAATATCATCTCTCAATCCAAGTTTTTTTGCATTACTATGATGGTTTGGTTAATAGAAGCTTTAAATTTTCAAAGACTTTAAGTTATTAATTTATGCCTATTGTGTAGGAATTACTTATATTTTCTGAAAAATAGAAGAAATTACTTTTGGCAAAATTTCCATTATTTCTCAGACTCCAGAACTTCCAGGTGTGTGATTGTCTTAAGATAAATACCTGAATATATCAAAGAATATTTTCATTTTCAACTGTATGTTGGCATGACTGGCATGTGTTGTCTCCTCAGCAAAGTCTTTCCCAACCTCTATAAAAGGTCAGGTTAACCAGTCATATTCTCTCACAATTCTTTTTCCAGAGTACTTAACATCGTTCATGATCATACACACGTGTGTTTATTTGACTAATATATGTCTCATCCTCAAGATTAGAAACTAAATCTGTCATTGCTCACCATATGTTTGGTAGAATGTTACACACAGAGAAAGTAATTAATACATCCTTTTTGAATAAAACAATTGCCCAGGCATGGATTTTCCATCTCCGTCTGTTTTATGTAAAAACCCTTTCCTACCAGACTCTCTCTAGAGTTCCTATGATTTGGCTCCCTAATGTCAATTCAAACAATGAAGAGCTCAGAATTTGCATAAAATGGCATTTCTGACTTTGATCTCAGGTGTACAGTCATATCTCAATGAGGTTCTCACCATGGCTAAAATGACTAAGGAGTCAACAGCTCTTGAGAAATAGTGAACCATGGAAAGTTGGTTTGTGATTACAGCAGTTAATTGAAGTCTGTGGTTACTGGTTAATCAAAATGAGTTCTCAGCCTTAACTCACCCTCAAGAATTTTGCTTTTTTTTTCTATAACACAGACTATTTTTTATTCAACTTAAGGCAATGAAAGGACTGTCAAGATTATGCTATGACTAACTCAAGTTGGAATGTCTTCTTCCCATCAGGAAGCCATTGTCGGAAACCAAATGTTGTTCTCACTAAATGGATGTAAACAGGAGGCCAGAAGGCTGGTCAACCTTAATTGCTCTGAAAGGTCAGAGCTGATTACTCACTGTTTAGTTGAAACATTATTGGTTGAAGCAACCTCTCTCTGTTTGTTCCATGTTAATTTTTGTTTTTGTTATTTCCTGCCTAAAGGCTAGGGGGGTGTCCCAAAGCCTTAATAAAAGGGAGAAAAAGGCCAGAGCAAGTGGCAGTCCTTTCCACTAAAGGAAGGCTCCCGCCTGGCCCCCCAATATCACCAAATTAATATTTTCTAGTCCCTTTCTTCATTTGCATGCGGCCTCCTTCAGAACCCGAACCCTGAACCAGGAACCCTGAACCATGTGGGACGTGGAAAGAGGTTCCCACAAGCCATGGCACAGGGTTATCACATTGGATCCACCCCTGGTGCTCTCATTGTTGGCCTATCCCAGGTTTCCCTAAGTACATGATGTGTACCCTCTGCTCCTCAGAATGGCTACAGTTTGGGTTGGAGGTGAGTTGTCAGATGATAACATTGATGTACAGCATCTGATATGCGGTAAAATTTCTAAAGATGAATTCATTCTTCATACAGATAGGCAATATTGAAAATACTCTTTTATTGTCCACTTTTAGAATGTCATGTTCCTAGAAAGAAAACTAAATGAGGGGAAGGTAGTGATATGCAGGAAGGTGAATTCACATAACATCACTTGTGCATCTGATATGTGGGCCAGCAATGAAATACAGAGATGGAAAAAATAAGAAATACCAATAAAGCTTTTCTTTGGATTGACAAAAATGTACTTGATGACAACTGATCAGTGCTAAAAAGTTTCTCCAAGGCCCATTCCCTGGGCATCCCAAGAAGCTCCTGAAAAGCCATTCTCTTTTCTATCATTGATTCCTTAACAGTCTCCTATGTACTAAGGAATTTGTGAACTCTCATATCTCACTACACCTCTCCTTATAACTCTAAGTTCATCTTTGCCCTAAAGGCCACACTTTTTCTATTTTGCACCATGTCTTACCATCCCCATCATTTCCTGAGAGCGTTAAATGAAGGTCTGTGTTCGCATTGTCCCCAAGGCTGTCATTGAGCACACGATAGTGCCCATTCAATTATTCTTTGGCTGTGTCACTATCTGATTAGATCACCATACACTGTAAAACAGGAAGATGACATATGTGAAAGAATGAAGGAAAATACCACCTCTTCTGAGGCCAGCAGTTTTCCCAGGGACTTTGTAGAATTGAGCCTCAGCCCTTCCTTTGTTACTGAAGTATTTGCCTTGTGCACATCTCATTTTCCTCATGAGATGCTTTGCCTTTAGAAGCACAGGATAAGCCTCCTACTCTCAGTGGGGCTGAGAATCTCAGATTGCTCTGTATAAGACTGCCATGCCAGCTTTACCAACAGAAAATATTTAGGTGAGATTCCTGGTCAGTCCCCCAGAAACTCATTGTAAAAAGCAAGAAGGAAAGGCATCATAAATCATGATTAAGTAACCAGAAGAAATACCCATATATTGCCAAGAGGGAATACTATGAGAAGGAAATATTTCAATGGAAAAATATTCAGGGGAGCGGAGTATCTTGTTTGTAATTTCTGAGAAGACTCTCTGAGCATAACTTCCAGCCTAAGATACAAGGAGAAAAATATCCAAAATCCTACTTCCCTGCTCTGACTTGTTCTGATTCCTATAGTGTGGGAGGCCCTTTCCACGTCCCAAGTGGTTCAGGATTCTAGGTTCAGGGTTTGAGTTCTGAAGGAGACTACACGCAAACGAAATGAGAGACTAGAAAACATTAATTTGGCGATATTGGGGGGGGGGGCAGGCAGGAGCCTTCCTCTAGTGGAAAGGACTGCCACTTGCTCTGGCCTTTTTCTCCTTTTTATTAAGACTTTTGGACACCCCCCTAGCTTTTAGGCAGGATATAACAAAACAGAAATTAACATGAAACAAACAGGTAGAGGCTCCTTTAGCTAACAATGTTTTTATCTAAACAGAGAGTAATTAGCTCTGACCTTTCAGAGCAGTTAAGGTTGACCAGCCTTCTGGCCTCCTGTTTACATCCATTTAGTGAGAACAATGTTTGGTTTCTGACACTATAGAAATAGAGCCTGAAGCAAGGATTGCAGTGACAATTATTTGTTTAGGAGATGCAAGGCCAGGCAGCGACAGGGAGAACAGAGAATGGATCAAGGTCAGATGCAGTGTATAAGATAGTGATATTACCCCACTGGCCACTACTTCAAGGCAAGTTGCTAAGAGACAAGGCAAGTGGCTCAGCAAGCTTGGTCACTCAGCATATGGGACTTCTCCAGGGCCATTGTGAGGAGTGTCACAGGAAGGAAAGAGCCTTCGTTGTCTGAGACAAAAATCTGAATGTATTGCTTGCTAAGTAGGAGAGAGTTGTACTTGTGAAGAAGAGTATCTCTGAACCCAGCAAGAGTTAATCTTATATAGCATCTGGGAAATGGGAAATTCAGGATTTTGTGGGGTTTCAGAAAGGGGAATGTTTGGGGGTTGGCTGAATTTTAGCTATGGGATTATGGGAGATCATAGTTATTTGGTTGCTGTCATCTGACCTCTCAAGAAGCCAAGTTCCATGCCTCATAGTACACTGTTCCTCTAAGTCCAAACTGGAAGAGCAACTAGAATATATGCGGGGGGGGGGGGGGAGAGGAAGAGAGAGAGAAAGAGAGAGAGAGAGAGAGAGAGAGAGAGAGAGAGAGAGAGAGAGAAATAGCCCACTTTGTTTAATTGTGAAAAAAAAAATTGTAGCCCCTGCAGGTAGCTCAGTTGGTTGGAGCGACTTCCAGTATTCAAAAAACATTGGGTATTTAATCCCAGGTCAGGATACATACCTAGATTGCAGGTTCAATCCCCTATGGAGGTGCAAATGGGTGGTAATGGATTGATGTTTATCTCTCACCATTTTTTTCTCTGTGGTGTGTGTATGTGTATATGTATGTCTATGTCTCTCTCTCAAATCAATAAATACATCCTTGGGTGAGGATTAAAACAAGGGACTTGAAGGGTGACTTAGAGAGCCTGGCTCTGGACAATAATGTAATAATATCCCAGAATAACAACAGCTTTTTCAGTTTTTCTTCAAAAATAAACAGATCCTTTGAGCCCAAACTGGCCCCATAAATTTCTGATTCTGTTGTCTAAAACATGGGAAAGAAACCAAAGATTTTTCACTGTCCAGCTCAGTGAGGGGTCATCACAACAACCTCTCTCACACCTGGACTCACCACAGAACAGCAATTTGCAAAAGTGCCTATCAGGGCAAAACTGCAGCTTGGCCTCTGTGCACTGATGACCTCCCCTGGATAAGGAAACCCTAAGGCCCCAAACACAGGGCAGACATCAGAATTAGAGTACCTTGTCCAGGGACCTGGGATTAAAGGTAGAAAAGTGCCCATTCACCTGCACACCCTCTCCATCCCTGCCCAGCCCTGGGTTCCCGCTCGGCTCTACTCCTCATCACCTCCCTCTTTCATCTGTGTAGTCATCCCTGAAAGGATCCCATTTCAGATAATTTCTAAACACAAGCCTCCCAAGGAGAAGAGCTGGGAGAAGACTATCTGTATCACACACTTCGTGTGTAAGGCACCTGGAGAGAAGGGATTTCTAGCATTACCCTGGAAAACATGGAAATCTTTGTTTTCTTTCTAGATGAGGGCTTCGTTAAATCATTTTCATAGGTTATATAGGTATTGTTTCTTACATTAAGGAAATTTCTTTCCCCTTTGAACTGCTAAACTGTTATGTTTGTTTTCATGTATGAATATTGAACTTTACCAAATGTTTATTGAGATATTTCTGTCTTATGTTTCTCTTATTGAGATAAGATTTTTCTCCCATTTGTGTAACAAATTACTTTATTTGATCTTGCTAAAGTTAAATGAAATCTATATTCATAGTGGAACCCTTACTTACTCATATTGTATTAACATTTTTATATATTGATGGGTTAATTTTAACAGTTGATACATTGTGACTATGGGTGATGAGAATTTCTAGGTTATGAAAAATGAGAGAGTGTCTCTTCTTTTTCTCTTTTTTGCAAGATTTTGTAGCTGAAAAATAAAACTATTTAGGTCAGCTCTCTATGTGGAAAATTATTGATTGCCGATGCAATGTCTTTGATAGTTCTAGTATTACCTAAGTTTATAATTTTTTCCTAAGTAAGTGTTAAGGCAGTGATGTTTCTATTTTTGTCTAAATGTTAAATGTATTAATGTATGTTTTTTAAATAATATTTTGGCTTAGCTTTTAGTGACCTGTAGCATTTAAAAAATATTCACTTTTTAGTTCCTAATAATAAATATTTGCACCTTCTCTCTTTTTTATCTGAATTAGATTCTCCAGAGGTTTGTCAATTTCATTAGCCTTTTCAAATAATTAATCTTTACTTTATTAGACCTCTCTATTGTATGTTTGTTTGCCTTTTATTAACTTCTGTTATCTTTTATTATTTCTTCCTTCTACTTCACTGAGTTTATTTCACTTACTAATATCTAACTTATTGGCCTAGAAGATCATCTCAATACTTCCAATTTTTGTCATATATAAGTTTTAAGACTAAATTTTCCTCTACCTGCTTTAGCTGCATCCCACAATTTTTAAGTACTATTGTTGTTATTATTCAATTCAAAATATTTTCCATTTCTTTTTAAATTTGGGTTTACTTGTGGGTTATTTATATCTGTTAAATTGGCATTTTATTGATTTCCCATATAATTATTTTTTGGCAGAAAGCATTCCAAAGATTTACATAAATAATCAATTCATTTATAAAAATATGTATTCTGCACTGGATGGGTGCAATGTACTAGATATATCTACTGTGACCAAAGCTAGAGTAAAAGGATAGATAAAAACCCCTCACCAACCCCTTGAACCTCACAAGGATAGGTTAAGCCTCTTCTTTTTCCTCATAAATTGCTAGCACCTGAAAGGAACTCTGGCCCTATCTACACATGTAAAGTTAAGATCCTAAGGATGAGAAATGCAATGGTGAAATGGTATTGCACTGTAGTAATGACAGGTAAGAAAAGAGAGAGTTTGATGGGCCAGGATCTTATATGTCTTCTTTCCTTCATAAGTTTCTCAGCAGCAAAAAGAAATAGTTAAATGACACATATCTCTATTATTGGGAGGATATTCCAAAAACAGAACTCAAAGCAAACAGCAAACACACACATACACACACACACACGCCATGCAATAAACAATAAATTGTGAGCATAAAGATGTTCATCTCAACATTATTTAAAATCACCAAAATTAGAAACAGTTTAAATAACAGAACAGAAAGTATCAAATATGGTATATCCACATCAGAGCATAATAAAATTGATTTTTGGAACCCTATAGAAAACCAGGCTAAAAACATTAACTGGCTATTTGCATCCTCTCATTGCCAAAACAGAAAATCATTAAAATATCAAATAACACTTTAGCCTTTTGGACTGACAACAATTTAAAAGAATAACAATATTCAGGTGTGAAGAAACTGAAATTTAATATATAAACTGGTAAAACCTTTTCAGCTAGCAATTGCTAATGTGTCTGGTAACTTGTTAAAAATCTAAGTATAATTTGAACTAGCAAACCCACTTTAAGTATTTATCCTCAAAAAAATGGGTTAAGTACATAAAGGATATTCACTACAGTGCTATATATGCCAGCAAAAAATATGGAAACAATTTTGATATGAAACAAAAGGAAAGTCATTATGTAAACTGTTGTAGTTCATATGTTATTTACAAATTACAAAATAGCAGTGGCCATTAACATAATGATTAATATTTCCTGACAGTCATATATGACGAAGTAACAAAAGCAGTTATGAAACCATATGTGTAGAAGAGTGACATCAAGAGGGCCACACAAGTCATTCCCACTTTGCTCCCTATCACAAGAACAACTGGGGATCCAAAGAATGGTGGTGGAATAGATAGACGTGTCTCGGAGCAGATAGAAAGAACAGCTGAAGGTCACATAGGGAATGTTTGTTGGTGAGTTGAGGGACAGCTATATTCTAGGAGATAGTGGGGAACTGCTGGACAGGGATCCCCTGACTAGGAAGCCCCCACTGCTGCTGGGTCCCCTCTCGGAGCAACAGGTTCAGACATGGAGACCGCGCCATCTTGAAGGGGAAAGTAGATGTAATCAGAAGCCTGAAAATCTACAACTACAGTACCCACTGAACAGATGCAAACCCCAGAACACTGCTCTCCAATTGGTGCAAACATGTGGATTCAGAGAAGCTCTACACTCCACCATGAAAAGGTCAGATTTTGCCTGGGCTAAGGTGAGGTCTCTGGTCCCAGGAGGAGAGGAACTGTGGGACCTGGAGGACCAGGGGAAGTCTGCATCTAGAAAAATCCAGGGCTGTTGGGGCTGATCCGTGAATGTGGAAGGGGGTCCTCAGAGCTATTAACAGAAGGGAACTCTTAAAAACAACCCATTTTTGATTTGACATAAAAAGACAGCTTAAAAATTTTTTTAAGTGTGTTGGCTGCTTAGACTCAAGGGGGAAAAAAGACTGCACAGACTTACACACAGCCCCAGAGTTCGCACACTTAGCTGTTTTTTTTTTCTTTTTCCTCTTTACATCCTTGCTTCTGATTACTAAGACTGCAAGGGAAAGTTGTATTTGTGGAACCTGGGGATCAGAGTGGGAATAACCATCAGAGAACCAGCTCTGGGGCAACCCACTCACACAAACCGGTATTGAGTGCCACAGGAAAAACAGGATCTAAGCACTGGCTTGAGAGAACCTACAGACCCAGAGGTCAGTCCAGAAACATTGCCATCCAGGGGTTGAATCTCAAATTGACCTTGTATAAACACAAATAAAGAAATACAAGAAATTAAGACACCCTGCTTGCTTAAAAATCAGGACTGGCTTACAACACTAAGGAACAGTAGCACACAGGGAACTGAAATACTGTCCTGACTAGGAAACAGGCATGCCAAACAAAACAGTACATGGAAGTGAATGACTTTCACTATTGTACATTTTTTTTATTTTTTTCATCTTTTACTTAAGAAACTAATTTTTTTTATTTTTTCCTTAGTTGATTTTACCTTTTTAATTATTATATTTTTATTTTCAATGAATATTATTACTACTATTTTACCCTTATTTTAAAGTGTCATTTTATTTTCTCTTTATTTTACTCTGGGATTAGTGTTCTACATTCTATTTTCATCATTCCTTTAGTATCATTTTATTCAATCTCAAATTTACCTTTATGCCACCACTCTCTTCTTAACTTTTCCCCTTTTGTTGTCCTGTTTCTCTTACCCTTTTCCTGCTTTAGATTTTCCTTATTCATTATTTTTACCCACTGTGAAATTTCACCCTGTTTATATATCTAATTTCCAATCCTTTGCTCCAAGTCCATAAACACATCTCTCTTCTCTGTCTTCACTATCTAAAAAATTCTTTTTCTTTTTCATTTTGTTGTCGTTTGCTTGATTGTTGATTATATTGATTTTTTATGCTTGTATGTGAGATTGTTTTGCTTATTCTTTTTTTGTTTATTTGTTTTGTATTTGTTTGCTTTTGCTTCTGTTTTCCCTCGCCTCGCTTGATATTAGCTGTTCGTAGTTTGTATTCGTCTCCCGTTACTTGTGGCTGGCACTTGTTGGGATTAGTGACTGTTCTATAGGAGTTTTTTCTCCATATATATAGTTTGTTCCTCTCTTCCTTCTTATTATCTTTCTTTTCTCTCTTACTATTTATTTTCTTTTCCCAATTTCATTTTTGCACTCCTTTCTCTTTTTTCCTCTTCTTCTTTATCTCCTATCCTCTAATTTGCCTTTCTTTGGTGGTCATCTCTATTTGGGGTTATTAATACCATGAATACATTTCTGTTCAGTGTCTTGTGCATTGTACCTGGTTGTGTTGTATTTTGTGCCTTTAAAACAACACAGGAGAGAAAGAACTACATAATCAGACAACTGGAGAAGAGAGACCATGAAAAAACAAAGAAATAGCCTGCATATAAAAGAAAAGCAGGCATCACCAGAAAAGGAAGTAAAAGAAATAGAGGCAAGCAACCTGTCAGAAAAAGAATTCAGAGAAATAGTCATAAGGTGGTTGAAAAGAATGGAAGACAAATTCAACAATATGTGTAAGAACCAAGAGGAAATGAAGAAGAACAAAGAAGAACTTAAAAATGATATCGCTGCAGAAAAGAATTCAAAAGAAAGCATCAAGAGTAGAATAGAAGAAGCAGAGGGCCACATCAGTGAGCTAGAAGACAAGGTAGAAAAAATACCTAAGAAAGAAGCTTCTAGAAAAAAATAATTAAAAAGCAGGAGGAGAACTTAAGGGAACTTTGGGAAAACACAAAACAAAACAAAATCTGCATTATAGGGGTTCCAGAAGGAGAGGAAACTGAGCAAGAGATAGAAAACCTGTTTGAAGAAATAATAATAGAAAACTTCCCTGACCTAGGGAAGAAAAAACCCACACAAAGCCAAGAAGCTCAAAGATTTTTCCCAAGCAAAATGAACTCCAAAATATCAATGCCAATGCATATTATAATTAAATTGGCAATGCAAGAAATGCTAAAGGGTCCACTGAAAGAAAAAAGAAATAGGAAGCAAAGAAGGAACATAGGGATAAAGAATAAAAATGGCAACAAATAAGTACCTATCAATAACTTTAAATGTAAATGGATTAAATGGCCCAATCAAAAGATATAGGGTAATGGATTGGATAAGAAAACATGACCCATATATCTGCTGTCTACAAGAAACCCACCTCAGAAAAAAGAGGCACACAGACTGAGGGGGAGAGATGGAAAAAGATTTTTCAGGTGAATGGAAATGAAAAAAAGGCTGGGGTAGCAATACTTATATCAGAAAAATTAGATCTCAAAGTGAAAGCCATAACAAAAGATAATAAAGGCCACTTCATAATACTAAAGAGGGCAATCCAACAAAAAGAAATAACTCTGGTAAACATATATGCACCCAATACAAGAGCACTGAAATACATAAAAACACTCCTGGAGGATATCAAGGAAGATATTGACAGCAATACAATTGTAGTAGGAGACTTTAATACCCCACTATCACCATTGGACAAATCCTCTAAACAAAAAAAAATCAGCATAGAAACATCAATCCTAAATGACTCCAGATACCAGAGGAAATTAATTGACATCCTCAGAACATTTCACCCCAAAGCCACAAAATATACATTCTTCTAAAGTGCACAGGGTCATTTTCAAAGACAGACCATATGATGAGTCATAGACAAAGTCTTCAAATTCAAGAAGATAGAAATCATATTAAGCATCTGCTCAGATCACAGTGACATAAAACTGTAAATCAACTACCATAAAAACAATCCAAAGAAATCAAACACATAGAGACTAAACAGCATGCTATTAAACAATGACTGTGTTACCAGAGAGATCAAAGAAAAAATAAACACATCATGGTAACAAATGACAATGAAAACACAACAATCCAAAATCTATGGGACACAGTGAAAATAGTGATGAGAAGGAAGTTCACAGCTCTACAAGTCTACTGCAAAAAAAAACAAGAAACAATGGTAATAAATCCCCTAACCCTACAACTCAGAGAGTTAGAAAGAGAGCAACAAGAAAAGCCCAGTGTTAACAGAAGGAAGGAAATAATGAAGATCAGCATGGAGATAAATGACATAGATGACAAAAAAAAAAAAAAAAAAAAAAAAAAAAAAAAAAAAAAAAAAAAAAAAAAAAAAAA
>PVJN01009565.1:43895-60451 GCA_004026805.1 Lasiurus borealis | reverse complement strand
ATTAAAACAACAATAAAACCAACATGCTTATAAATAAGCAAAGTTAATAGAACATAAAGTATGTCAATTATTCATATATATATATACACATATATATATCTGTCATATTATTCTAACTGAACTCTTTACAGCTGAAGATAGATATATGAAAACAAGATCATCACTTCTAGAGAATGTCTGCTGTTTACTTATCACCTACCACAATAATTCAAGTAGGACAAATCATCTACAGCCTAAATACCTCTAATTCCCCAAGAAAAGGATTTGGCTATTGAAAGGTATAACCGAATAAAGTACTATATCTTGAGTGGGGGTGGGGAGTGGGAGCATTAAACTATTCTTGAATGTATCCTGAAAAATATAAAAGCCAATTTGAAGTATTTAAAAAATATTACTCAAGATTGTTTTCAACTCATTCAAGAACTTTTCTTTTTTTAAAATAAATCTTTATTATTCAGTTTATTACAGATTTTCCTCTTTTTTCCCTCCCATAACTTCCCTCCACCTGATTGCTCCCCAACCCCATGCCCTTTTCGATAGTATTCAAATTATATTGCAAGTTCACATTTACCTGTATTAACCTGTATTTCAGGTTTTATCTTACATCATTGAGATGTATCTACTTAATTATAACTGCTATCCTACACACGCTCCAAAACATAGACATGAGGAGGAGGAGGAGCAGTAGAAGCTGAAGATCTACACTGTACGAACATTGGGCATCTTCGTAAGCTTCCAAAATTCTAATTTTCTTTTTCATCTGCAACACTGAGAGAAAAAAAACCTGACGAGTCCACCCTTGAACCTGCCCTATCACAAAAAAATACGTTTCTAAGGTTTAAATGAGTTCTGATAAAGTCCTGATCAAATATAACATTTTATGAAGTCACCACAATTTTTATCACTGATTCCCTGTATGCTACTGGAGGGAAAATGTTAAATTAAAATAGTTTAAATCATTAGTGGGTTTTTATCTGAAAACAAAACAGTATTACTAAAATAATATAAAATAGAACTGAGGTAACGGCTATCAGATGCTTTTTGCAACTAGACTACACCTGCCTTCAGATGTCCTGGTGCCTGGCAGATAGTGGTAGTTCACAAAAATTGATCAATAAAAAGCAAGAATGAAAAACTTATCTCTTGTGTTATCCAGACTGAAATCTGCTATATGGCTTAAGAGTTAATGTAGATTAAATATTCCCAGCTCAGATGCTTGGCATAATTTTCCAACTTGGAATTCCATCTATAGTTGCATTGCTCTTACAGAGCAGAAAAACCTGTTACAAAATACAGGGCAGTGCCATGGCTAACAAGCTCAGTGTGGTCGGCCACACTTCCCACAGACATAATTAAATCTAAGGTTATTATTATTTTGCCCTCATTAAAATTATTTGTAAATTTAAAATATCAAATAGAATCATTGCTCTTGAAAAAGTACACCCAAAGGCATACTATACGGAATAAAAGAAAATATAAATACTATAGTTGTTATTCATCAACTCATTATAGGACTGTTTTTTAACTCTCCTTTACTCATATAAATTACTACGCAGAGACATAAACAATTAACTACAGGGTGGAATGGCCTCAGTTGAAGAACCAGGATGGGGAAGAGCAGAGAAATCTTCCTTCTCTGGCCCCTCACTCTCCACCCACAGAAGCCCCGGGAGGGATCTGACAAATATCCCTGTAGAGCACAGTTCAAACACCACAGCCTTACATAATCCTTTCTACCTCAATCTTGTAAGAACACCCTTTCTAATTGACAGGGAAACTTTCACGAGAGTAGATTATTTCCCAGCATCTCTTGTATATCTGTTTCAATAATCCAGGACACATCTATAATAATAAAAGTGTAACATGCTAATTAGACCGGACAGCCGAACAACCTTCTGGACATCCTTCTAGATGAAGCCGGGGTAGTGGGGGCCGAAGCAGAGGTGGTCAGGCAGGCAGGCAGAGGTAGTTAGGTGCGATCGGGCAGGTAAACAGTTAAGGGCAATCAGGTAAGCAGGCAGAGGGGTTAGGGGCGATCAGGCAGGCAAGCAGAGTGGTTTGGAGTGACCAGGCAGGCTGGTGAGCAGTTAGGAGCTAGTGGTCCCGGATAATAAGAGGGATGTCTGGCTGCCGGTTTAGGCCCGATATGGCCTAAACCGGCAGCCAGACATCCCCCAATGGGTCCCAGATTGTGAGAGGGTGCAGGCCAGGCTGAGAGACCCCCATCCCCCGCATCATGCAGAATTTCATGCACCAGGCTTCTAGTCTATAATAATAAATGCATAATATGCTAATTAGACTGGACAGCCAAACGACCTTTTGGACGAAGCCAGAGCTATGAGAGCCGAGCCCCTTTCACAAACTTCGTGCATTGAGCTTCTAGTTTATTTATAAATTTAAGTCATTTTTAGCAAATAGGATGAATTGTAATTACATTTGAGGGTTATGGACTGCTAAGAACATTATCGTTTTTTAGAAACTATTTTTGAGCACCTAGCATGCCTCAGACACTAAAGACAGGCATGAAACATTTTACTAGCAACAGGAACCAATGCAAATTTTGCATGGTCATTCCCAACACTGGTGACGAACCCAAGGACAAGAACCTTTCCTTGGTCAGTCCTCCCCATGTGCTCCTTTAATGCCCTATTTTCTGCATCTCCCATTGCTACGTCCTTGGGATCCTACAGCAGAAATAAAAACAAATCAAGGCTACCTCCTGTTTTTTAAACAAATGTGAAACTGGAATAAAGTTATCCATCCATTTACTATTTGTCTGGGCTGCCTGTGCACTGCAAGGGCAGAGTTGAGTACCCTCTAAGCCCCTTTATCCTCTTTCACCTTTTATAAGAAAAAGAAAACTATTTTATAACAACTGACAAAAGATAATTTTTACACGTAGGCTAAAATTATACAATTTCTTAAATATTTAACCAATGCTCCACACCTGAATTCGATGCAAAACATTGAGAAACCAATGCTACTATATTTTTCTTCTCTAATTTATGTAAATGATTTTTAAAAAATAGACCGTAAATGAGCTAACAGCTGTACAGAACTTTTGATTTAGCTTTCTACAAAGACTAATAAATCTAAAGTATTAAACACAAGAGATTTACGTGAGCCATGTAAATATGCATATTAATGCATTTCATTTTAGAGGGCATACTAAAAAGGTACCATATATATTCTAGCACTCACTATAATTCTTATCCTTCCCAGACTAGTAATTATTATTACCAGTGTGTTGGGAAGATTATTTATTTAACTGCATTCGAAATTGCTTGATGAGAGTTTTCTTAACTCTGGCAAAGCATTGGTATGAGTAATTTCAGGCAAGCCTGGATTTCACTGAGTACAAAATATGTTCATCTACCAAGTTCAGTTTCTATAGTAATTTCAATGCAGGACCAGACTTAATGAGGAAAGGTTCTAATTTAAAGAATAAAGTTCGATTTTATATTACAGAGATTGTATAGGGAGAGAAAGACTTTACACATTGAGATGCTTGGTAATTTAAACATAAATACTGATGAAACTGTTGAATTTTAAGTTACTCATGGTCAAACAACGGTTTCAAAATAGTTCCCATTTCCTAAAGGAAAGTAAAATTCGTAACCAGTTTCCCCAGGTTTGTCCACACACACTATTATTTTCAATTTAGTTGGCTACCTTCCTAGCCTATTCAAATGCAATGTCTACCTTATAAGTATAAACCTGTAATAAATCTACTCTTGAGAATCATGTATAATTCAAAAATCAATCCTGTGTTAAATTCTAATGTGGTTTTAAGCACTTTTAGATTTTAGCACATTAATGCTTTATAAATCACTAGAGCAAATAGAGTAATGAGTTTCAACCCTAGTTTTTAGATGCTTTCTGCTCAGACAGGATTGTAATAAGAACTCACCAAGATGACTTAAAGATGAATTATAAATGCATGAAATATATAAATAGAAAACTATAGTAAACATTTGTACTTAGGTAGCTGGTAGTCTTATACTATATTTGAAGCCTATGGTTAAAAAAATGATGTTTGAAAAAATAAAAGCTCTTCCTTACCTTGTAACGGGCTGTTTATGAGTGCAAAGCACTAATACGCTGTACACAGAGTCCACATCAAGATCATAAACATCACAGCCAAAACCATCATCCCATCTTAGAAACAAAGCAACACAAACAAAACTCATCTCTAGACAATTTTCCTCTCTGGGAGAGAAGCCCTTAAAAGTACACGTGATAGAAATGTATGCTTGTGGGTGCTCAGGTGAAAATTTCTACTATTAAAGAACTATTTTACCATATGACACACAGGGAATTCAACACTTGTCAATAATTTTGAGACTAAAGTTCATAGAAATACAAGGTCCCTCGTAGGGGGTGTGCAGGATGAAGGATTTACCTAATAGTTTATTTCCCCTTAATTTAAACTTCTTCTACACATACTTTAGAAATTTTAAAATGTATTTTAACCATTAAAACAAAAACTTTCATCTTTTTAAGCAAAAATTGTTAAAATGAATAGAATGGCTATTCAGGGGCGATGTTGGAGTGTTTCCATTCATTACAAAATCACCGCGGACACCGTGGTGGGGTGGCTCAGTCGGTTGGAACATCATTCTGTACACCAAAATGTTGTTTTGGTCCCTGATGGAAGGCAAACTATCTCTCTCTCTCTCTCTCTCTCTCTCTCTCTCTCTCTCTCTCTCTCTCTCTCTCTCTTCCTTTCTTTCTCTCTCTCTCAAAATAAATAAATAAATAAACAAACAAACAAAAACAAACATAATCCTTGGGTGAGGTTTAAAAATAAACAAATAAATCACCACTATTAAGGATGCAAAAGGTTAGGGCTGAATCTCAACAAATCCTTTGACACACACTGAAAGTATGAAGCAGAGCCTTTGAGTAACTTTGCATCGCACATTAAAAATCTGCTATAGGAAAGGAAGTGCATTCTATTTTGTTATTTTTAGAATTAAAATAAATAATTAAAAGATCAAGACCACCACAAAGGAAAAACCACAAAGGAAAAAAAGTTGAAAGTTAAGGCTGTCAGTCAGCAACATTTCCTCAGCGAGCACCATATGCTGGAAGAAAATACTAGGGGTGCTATTTTCTAATCACTAATAAAAAACAAATAGTTGTGTTCTTAGTACTTCGCCAGAGACCCAGCAGAACTTGAGAGTGGTAAAAAGGAGAATGTCAGTGAGGTGGGTGTTGGGTCTCTTAATGCCTAAAAGAACCAAAGGTAGTAAATTATATTATTTGTTAATGTTTTGCCTCTGCCAAGGCAGAGAATACTTGGGTTCTTAACAAATATGACCAAAGGCTTTCCAAAAACTAGAAATCATTGCCTGAAATCATCAGTGTACCAAAGCCCAAATTGGAAGAAGTGTTTTCTTTTTCTTTGCTTAATACTCTACATAAATTATATGTAGATTTTGAAGTAATATGTAAAAGTTAATGTTTTAAATTACACACACACACTCTGCAGTAGGGGCATGGAAAAAATAACCACTATCTTGACCTCTAAGAGTTTGATTTTTATTTTTATTTTATTGATTTTTTTACAGAGAGGAAAGAAGAGGGATAGAGAGTTAGAAACATCGATGAGAGAGAAACATCGATCAGCCGCCTCCTGCATGCTCCCTACTAGGGATGTGCCCGCAACCAAGATACATGCCCTTGCCTGGAATCGAACCCAGGACCTTTCAGTCTACAGGCCAATGCTCTATCCACTGAGCAAAACCGGTTTCAGCAAGAGTTTGATTTTTATTTGTGCAATACCAATATTACTTACTCAATAAAAATATTGTTATATATAACATTTTCTTTAAAATATCTGCAGAAATATGAATTGGGTTTACTTTCTATCTTAAAGAAACTTTTTGTTTTAACTAATATATGCTTCCTAAGTTCAAGGCAGTTTTCAGAAATAAACAAGACCAATATTGTACATTCTTCAGCATATATTCTGGTGTGATTAATTGTGATCGCCTTGATTATCAAAATTATTGATAATTTTGGATTTTACATATTTAGAATTCCAGCTTCTAGGACAAATGAGCACTTGTTATATTGTTTACCTGACTTTTATTTATGCTTAGCTTGAAGTAAAACTAACAATGCAAATTTGAGTTTATCCAATAGAATACAAATTAAAGATCTATTCACCTATCAGAAAGATTCATTGCCTTTTTCTTATAATAGTTTCCTCATATATAAATTACTTGTGCAGTATTTAAACTATATTTATAATCTATATATATAAAAGCCTAAGCAACCAAAAACTGAATGAGCAAACAACCAAATAACTGGTTGCTATGATGCACACTAACCACCAGGGGGCAGACTCTCAATGCAGGAGCTGGTGGTCAGTGCACTCCCAGAGCAGGAACGCCATTCAACTGATTGACAGGTGCCAGACACCAGGCTCATGGCTGGCGAGCACAGCTGTGGTGATGGCACTAGCTTCTCCCGCCTCTGCAGCAGCACGCTACCAAGCAGCCATGGCAGGTGCAGTGGGGCCAGGATGAGCAGGAAGGATGTGGTGTCCGGCCCCACTGATACATCCCTCAGAGGAAGTTGGACTGCCAGTTTTGGGGATCGGGAATCCCAGCCTGTGGGGATCAGGCCATAACTATCAGTCTGACATCCCCCGAAGGGGTCCCGGAATTTGAGAGGGAACAGGCAAGGCTGAGGAACCCCACCAGTGTACAAATTTGTGCACCAGCCCTCTAGTATTAAGATAAGACAAGGGTCAGCAAATTACAGTAATTTGAATCTTGCTCTGTGGCCCGTTTTTGTTGAATTCATAACCTAAGAATGTTTCTTATATTTTTTAAGGGTTGTAAATAATGAAAACTAAAAAAATATGGGACAGAGACTATATGTGGCCTGTGAAATCCGAACTTCTTACAATCTGATCCTTTACAGAAAAAAGTTTGCCAACTCCTGCTATAAGTAATTTACCATTATTTTTTTAATTCAAAAAGTTGATTTGGCCATCTTTCAGAATATATTTACTATATGAAGTAAAGCAAAACTTCATAAATAGAATGCACAGACATATATTATCAAGTCATATTTCTTAAACTTTTATCACACAGAGGAAGCTAATCTGTTTAGTATAGCACAGATAGCCAGCAGGTATTATACAACAGGCTTTACATTAACTTAGTTATATCTAAATTAGTCTCATGTTGCCAAGACCAGTTTGGCTCAGTGGATAGAGCATCGGCCTGCGGACTGAAAGGTCCCAGGTTCGATTCCAGTCGGGGGCATGTACCTTGCTTGCAGGCACATCTCCAGTGCGGGGTGTGCAGGAGGCAGCTGATCAATGTCTCTCTCTCATTGATGTTTCGGATTTTCTATCCCTCTCCCTTCCTCTCTGTAAAAAAATCAATAAAATATATTAAAAATAAATATATAAATAAAATTAATTAGTCTCATGTCCTTGAAATTACAAGGTCCATTATAGAGCAAGAACCTAAACCTTTAGAAGACTAAGTAATCTTTCTTTAAAAAAAAAGAATTTTTGATAAATTCACTATATAATAATATTTTTATATTAAGTAACAGTGTAACTCCCTCATTTTAGATTTTCCAACTTCCCTCGTTGTGATTAAGGAAGATGTTATAAATGGAACAATTTCAAAATGGAGTCCGAGCCGCCATCCCACCAGAAACGCCTTGCACATCTTGCCCCTCGAACCTTTGGACTATTTGAACTGGGCAAAAAGCCTTCGGACTGAGCCAAAGCAACACTGTCTTCCCAATAACTGTTTGTAAAGCTAATAAGAACGCAGACATCCTGACTATAAGGATTGAAAATTAAGGCCATTGTTTAAAACTGGCACCACCACGTATAGCTAAAGAATAGCTTAGTTTATTAGCACCAATAGAAATTCCTTCCTTCTATTTTCATGTAATTATTTCCCTTCCTCTCCTCATAAAACACTCTTGCCTTCACCCCATAACTGAACACTCTTTTGATTTCTGCCTGCATCAGTGCTGCCTAATTGCTATTCTTGATCACAAATAAATGCTTGTTGTGTCTCTCTTTGACTGTTTTACTTTTAGGCTAACATGCTGAACTGCTCGTCAGGTAGACCTGAGGAGCAACTACTAGAATTAAATATCAAGCAAAAACAATATCTTCCAATGTTGTATTTTTAATGTTTATCAAAATAATACCAATTTGATTTTTGTTGTATGTAGCAGAGCTAGACATTTAACCATGCAACTCAAAATTATAATTATAGACTAGCATTTGAAACAATTGTATCTAGACAGCCTTTTATTGGGTAAATTGTTTGAAATTTAATGGTAAGTGGCTCTCAGATGCTAAAGTAATCCAACAAATAAGCGGTGATAAATAACTTCTTAGTGGGTAGTGGGAGGGGGGCCCACTTGTAATGGGGTGAGCCCAAACCAAACAAAAACAGAACTCAAGATTTCTATTTCTACTTCCTGGAATTTAATATAAACACTTACTGAACACTGGTTAAGTTTACAGGCTTGATTCCCAACATAAATTATATGTTGAATGGGAAAGGATGCTTATTAAGAGTATGTCATGTCTAACTACTTGAGGTAACAAGATCAAACTTCCATCATACAAACGTAAGAGTAAAAATGCATGCCTGAATTTTAAATACATAAATAGTCACTGATCGATTTATTTCTTTTTAGACTTAGTTTCCAGATTCAAACTGGAAAACATATGTGAGATTTTCTTATTTTTAATACTTTATTACAAACCATGAAAGTCTTTTTAATGGTTTTCTTTGATTAATGCTTTTCTATGTTACTAGAGGCCCAGTGCATGAAATTCATGCATGGGGATGAAGGGGTGTCCCTCAGCCCAGCCTGTACCCTCTCCAATCTGGGACTCCTCAAGGGATGTCTGACTGCTGGCCCAGTAAACCCACCAGCAGTTAGACATCCCTCTCACAATCCATGACTGCTGGCTCCCAACTGCTCGCCTCCCTCTGCCTGATTGCCCCTAACCACTTTCTGCCGGCCACCTTGATCATCCCCTAACCACACCCTTGCCAGCCTGATCAATGCCTAACTACTCTCCGGCCAGCCCAATTGCCCCTAACTGCCCTCCCCTGCTGGCCTGGTCACCCCCAACTGTCCTCCCTTGCTGGCCTAGTCACCCCTAACTGCCCATTATTGCCCTCCCTTGCAGGCCATCTTGTGGTGACCATCCTGTGTCCACATGGGGGCAGCCATCTTTGATCACATGGGGATGGCCATCTTGTGTCTTATAGTGACAGTCAATTTGCATATCACTCTTTTATTAGATAGGATTATACTAGTAATTCTTATTTCCCTTTTTTAAAAAAATATATTTCATTGATTTTTTTACAGAGAGGAAGGAAGAAGGAGAGAGAGCTAGAAACATCGATGAGAGAGAAATATCAATCAGCTGCCTCCTGCACACCCCCGACTATGGGATGTGCCCACAACCAAGGTATATGCCCTTGACCTAAATCGAACCTGGGACCCTTCAGTCCATAGGCCAATGCTCTATCCACTGAGCTAAACCAGTTAGGGCTAGTAATTCTTATTTCAAACGTTTGAAAAATAACATTATTGCACTTGAATTCTAACATACTGCTGTTTTGTGTGCATTGCATTATTATCATTATTATTAAACCATGGGCCAGCTATCACTGATATACATCAACGTCCTCTTGCTTTAATAGTGCAAAAATTCCTGCAAATCATAATTCTGCAATATCCAGGGAAAGTTATAAGTGGACTTACCTCACTGCACAAGCTACAGACCCATCAGATATTGCTGAATTTATTTCTTTTTAGACTTAGTATCCATATTCAAACTGGAGAACATGAAACTAGATATATAGAGGAGGAACACAATGATGGACTAAAGAAAATGGAAATTTAATAAAACAAACAAAAATGGGTTCTTTAAAGCCAAATAGTTTGAAAATCAATGATTTCCAGGATATAAGAAGAAGTCAAGATGAGGCAATAGCATAAATATGATCCAAGTCAATGTAGATACTATATGAATTCTTAAAGATTAAACCATGTTTATAAATTAACTAAGCAAACACCAATGACGCTAACCTCTGTATATTCTTACTGAGTTATTTAGCAGTGAAAAGTAATTTTGCTACCTGAAATTTAAGACATTTGTTGGGGTTAGTTTATTGAAGCATTACCTAAGGATCAGCTTTAAAAATAGCTCGAGGGTCCACATTCATTCTCATTTCATCTCATTTGCCTTATCTTCGTAACTGTCACTCGTCTGTCTGAGTTAGAAAAGCTCTTGGCCAGTTTTGCCCACACTTATACTTTGCAGCCAATTTCTGTGTCGAGGACAAACATTTGCAGATGTTTCAAAAGGCTGTGCCAAGATTTAACATACTTTTTTGTGTTTTGCATGAGTAAAGGGAAGAAATTCTAAATATGCCCCTGGTCTGGAGAGCCAGATGGCAGAAGTTTGAGCACACTTTGGTGACCTAACTTCACTTGATGTTTCTACTCCTTTCCCTCCCTCAGGGACCAGATGCTGGGATTTTATGGATGGCACCTTAAAAGCCTTATGAATGCATCTATGATATGATAAGCCTACTCTAAAAATGTTCCACATCACATTATTGGGAATATTTTCACTGCTATCAAAAAATGGAGTTGTATGGCAAGAAATCCAGTCTTGCCAAAACCGGTTTGGCTCAGTGGATAGAGTGTCGGCCTGCGGACCACAAGGTCCCAGGTTCTATTCCGGTCAAGGGCATGTATCCTGGTTGCAGGCACATCCCCAGTAGGGGGCGTGCAGGAGGTGGCTGATCGATGTCTCTCTCTCATCGATATTTCCAACTCTCTATCCCTCTCTCTTCCTCTCTGTAAAAAATCAATAAAACATATTAAAAAAAAAAAAAGAAATCCAGTCTTCATGTCAAATGATCATAACAGTGTTGTTCTTAACTTTTGGGGGGCTCCCAGAAATCTAAGAATCTGAGGAAAGCTGTAGATCTTGTTGAAAAGTGCATCATACATCACCTGAAATGAGGCCAATAGGCCTAACTTAAGAAATACTGATCTACTCCAACGCTTTCATTTTACAATTAGCAGAATAAAAAAATATAGCTCCAAAGAGGTGACCTCTGTTGCTTTACACAACACAGCAAAGTTAGCAGCAAAAACGTAAGTTTTTTCACTCCAAATCTAATGCCCTGAAGAGACTCTTAATTTGTCTGATAACGAAGACTTCAAAGCAAGTTATAGAAAGCTCCTGAGAAAAGGAAGAAATACTTGTCATGTTTTTGAAGATGGGGAAAAATCTTTCAGAGCTGCTGTGGGTAGTATTGTTGTTGTTGTTTTCCTAAGAAATGAAATTCATAAGCTTATTCTTGTTGAAGAAGATAAGCTACTGGAGTTAAATGAAGTACCTGGAAGAACATCTAAGAGTTGAAAAAATATGATTCTACAAGTCTGTAGTCATTAGGATAAAGCCAACATATCCTGAACATTATCATAATTCAATTAATAAATGAATATTAATTAAATTTATAAAATAAAACATGTCTCTACCCTCCACCCCCTTCTCACTGCCCTCTCTCTTCCAGTTTGGACTTCAGGGCTCACTACCACCATCTACACTGACTGCAAATAAGAAACCCAAGCTATAGTAGGCCCCGCCCTCTCCTTTGTTCCTCTCACTCTCTAAACCTATCAGTTCTACCCCAGAGTGGTAGCTCTTGAATCCACTTTCTGCTCCCCTCCCCATCATCCCTGCAAGTCTCAAACTCAAGCTCCTCTCACTGGGCCTTGCTTGCTTTCTACTCCCATCTCTTTCTTCCTTTCTTCCTTTCCTTTTCATCCACCACGCTGCTAGGAAAGGATCTTTGTATAAAGCAAATCTAATCACATTTCTCTCTGGCTCAACCTTCTTCAGTGGCTACCCATTACCTACAAACTTCCTCTGAAACTTTATTGAATTTATGAAATATCTTCAAAATATTATATGATGATAACTTTATCACTTTGCATGTTTTAAAATAATTCTCATTTTAGATCACTGTATTAGCCACGATTATATAACAAGAGTTATGTGTTTTCCTTTTTAAACTCACTTTATGTGTAAAAGGGAAACTTTTGTTCCTTTCATTGAGAAAGGATATGTATTTGTATTGATGTACATTTATTACTTAAGATAAAAAGATGTAGAACATATTGCATATGAAAATGTAAGTCTGAACTATTATTCTGTTACATAATGAAAAACAAAAAATACTATTAATCCCTGATTTTTGAATTTCATTTTTTGAGTTTAATAAATCAGACTATTTATTTTTTATAATAATATGTCAAGCTAAGGTAGAAGAGTAAATATTCTAGAGTATCATCGTAAAGACTTTGTCACAGTGACATAAATCCCAGGAAAATACTCACCTACTCCACAGGACTCAGAATCACCAAATAGCTCATGAAGACTTACCAGCATTTCATCCAAGGACTATCCAAATACTCTACCCTATCACTGGACCCTTCACTCCACTTACATCAACTAATATAATGTTCCTAGACCCATCCCCTTGAAAATGCCAAATTTTTCTTAGTGTCTTTTTGGTTTCCCTTTTCTAAATTTAGACATTGCTATTCACTCATTATACAAAGTAGAAATCACCTATTCTCTGAGGCCTTCCTTCTCCAACACACTTCTTCCTCTTTGCCACTTTTTATGTATTACAGATCATTTATGGGTAGTAGGAATCCCAGTGCCAAACATAATATGAATAAACTTATAAATGAAACCTATAGTTAATTTAGGAAAATAACTCTAACAGGTACAGGTGAAATCTTTCTAAAGACAACATGGCTTTTTATCTGATGTTATGCTGTTATTCTCTCATTTAAGAAACTTTTTTTTCCACATCTAGCATATTACATGAACTTCATGCATTTTACTCAGTCTACAATGGCACAGAGTAATATGGCATAATATTAATGTGACAACACATTTTTTTTACTTGTCAAGATCTCTTAATGAGATAATGCTCTTAAAACAGTTTTCCTTACACATTCAATTGTATATGTGTCAGATATTGTAGCTGTCCACTAAAGACCTCCTCTTCTGTCCTCCAGATATAAAGCATGGCTAAGACATGGCTGCTGGCTGGGGATTGCATTTCCAAGCTCCCTTTGCTACATGTATGCTCATGTGATTAACTGCTCATTGGTAATGGAGTACACACTGGAAAAATGGGAACATTATTTGACTTGCTTAACACATTAAGTGCCCAGACCATTTTCTCTTCTGGATGGAAAGTATAGGATCAGTCACTGGTGACTGGGCGCTAAACATGTTAAGCCATTGCATTTTGGAATCACTTTGTTAGTGAAGTGTAGCCAGAAACATGGGTATCATCTTGGATTTCTCCTTTTGACAATTTTCAAGTGCTGTTATGATATAATCTCATAAAGTGTTTTGATTGTAGTAGCCCTGTGAGGCTATGTTATCTTCATTTTATAAAGGAAGATATTTGTGCTCAAAGCATTTAAGAGTTTTGCCCAAAAGCACAAAATTAATACTCACAATGGTATTTTGTTTTGTTGTTTTTGTGGTGTCTCACTTAGTTAATACATTTATGCACATTATCTCGATCATTAGAACATTCCTGTGACCAAACTCTCTTATTCTCAAACTAGAGGCCCAGTGCATGGATTCGTGCACCGATGGGGTCCCTCAGCCTGGCCTGCTCCCTCTCACAATCCAGGACACCTCAGGGGATGTGGGATAGCTGGTTTTGGCCCAATCCCCACAGGCCTCATCCAGACAGGAGGGAGCCCGATCCTGTGCATCGAATGTCTGTCTGTCTCGTGGTGGTCAGTGTGCGTCACAGCAACCAGTAGTTAGATTGTTCAGTCCTTTGGACTTAGGCTTTTAGATGATAGATAGATTGATAGATTGATAGATAGATAAGGTAACTAAGGACATGCCGAGATTAAGCCAGTCATTTGAGGATTTGAGTCAGGATTTTAACTTGAGTCTATCAGGCTTAAAATCTCCTCCTAATTACTCCTGCCCTTAGTAAATTGCAGAGTAGAGGTCTAAATCCAATTTATTTTCCTGGTAGGCAATCTTTCCATTGACTAGATATACCAGTGATGGGATATTTATGGCTTAATTTTGAAACTAACAGCTCTATAAGAAACTGTTTTACTTCACACATTTAAAAAATAATTTTAAAGACATTTTATATGCTCTTAGTTTTGCAAAGTCTAATAAACCTAGCTGTTATTTTAATGATTGAGGAATTTATAATGCTTATTAAAAACAACTTCTGTAATAGTGCTGGCATTCTATTGATAGAAAACATGGCAGAACATATAGAAAACCTAACACAGAACAGACCCTGGAAGTTACTTTTATTTAGAGTGATTTTATAAGTCTATTTTCTTCCTGACCTAAAATTAAAATGTATAACTCTTCTCTATGCATCTTCCCTAACCCTCTCCAAGAAAAACCCAGTCCTTGTGGATAGTTTTAAATAATGAAAACTGTAAATTTTGTTTATAATTACATATGATAAAAGAGAAACACTGAGATATTAACTTATTTAAGTCATATAAGTAAACTAGCAATAGTACTAGGTACATAATACATTTACATCTGTCTTATAAACTAAACCCAAGTACTTGATTTTTGACATCTGGGGAATAGAATCCCATTTCTCAAATATGTTCAGCCTTCATCAGTTCCAGGAACTAGATCAATGCCATAAATATATTCTTGCCATTGAAGAGCAACATAAGCCCATATATGCAATAGCTGCAATCTATGTATAGGACCACCCCACACGAGGAAAATTCACCCATTAACTAGCTTCCTATGTGCCTTTTGTCAGATGGAGCCCACATGTATGTGTACAATCAAAAAGTCTTTTCATTAGAAAATACTTAGAGGCTTTGAAAATGGCATCATTGCTTTCTTCTACCTCATTGTCTTTTTTCCCCTACCCCCGTTTGACTGCTATAAAAACCGTAAGCACCCCAAAGTTATTGAAATATATAGCTCACATAGCAAACCTGGTCAGGTGTGGGAAACTTGTTGTGCTTGACAGCCATTTTGTAGTAAGCTTCAGCCACGTTAGCACTAACCTCGGGGCTAGGTTTCTATTACCCCAAACCCTATCTCTTTCCCTATCTCCCGAAAGCCAGGCGTTTCGCCTTAGGGCTAGGAATTTTCGTTAACTTCCTTATTCCTCCCCATAAATACCCCGATCTATTGTTGAATAAACGAGACTTGATCAGAACTTTGTCTTGTCTCCATTCCTTGTGTCTCTTGTCCCTTTCATCCCCTCTCCCCCTCTAGGGTTCTCGTTGACTTCACCTGCGGGTCGGGACAGTCAGGTCCATTTCTATTCAGGCCCTAGCCTCTGTAGACTGAAGGGTCAGACTCAGTTTATTGTCCTATTATAAAACCTTGGGGTTGAAAAAAGCCAGTAGTTACTTTATCCTCAGTCTTCTTTCGTTTGAAAAGCTCCAAAAGCCCACGTTAAATTTTTCTTAAGTGAAAGAAAGTGCAAAATTTCCCTGATCACACTCTGTCTAAACATGAATGTTTTTATGGGCCCCCTTTCATTCACTGCCTCTTAAACGTTATAACATCCTTGTTTGTCCACAAAATTAAACTTCTGTTCAACAGGCTTTGTTAATTACAATAGTTTTGCCTGGTTTCATTTGTAAAGTCTTAGAAGAAAAGAGATGAACTAATAAAATAATTCTCTATTTAAATATTGTTGTTTTTTTAAAATAACACTGGCGTAGACAGTTGCATGAATATCTCTAATACTGCTGTTATAGCCTAAAGTATTTTTAACAAACCATTGGAAAGAAGATTCTACAACTTCTGTTATCAATTGGTGAAAAATACATGGGCCAAGCGAGAGCCTCCGGTGTCTCCTTACTATCAGTTGTGCCAAATTTAAAGTCTTTGGACTATTTTATAAGACTCTCACAGAATATGCCCTCCCTGGGCCTCTACTGGTCTTGGATACCAACCCAGAAACCCTCTGTTGTAAGTATCTTGCTCCTTTCCATCTTGCCACCTTGGCCAATGCCCTTCTTTTTGCTTCTTCCAACTTAACAAGACAATGCTAAGATTGTTCATAACCTCTAGGGAAAAAGCCGTCTCCTGTTTTCCAACTTACTTTCATCACCGACTCCTCCAATTCTTTTTCTCACCATGGTGTAAACAATTTATGCCTTTTCTTTGCATATGACAAATTCCCTCTGAATCTTAGGCAGCATTTATTTTTAATTTTTTGTATTGACATATTATTTATTTTTTAGCTTTATTCTTCAATAACAGCTTACATTTAACACTATTTTGTATTAGTTTCAAGTATATAGCATAGTGGCCAGATAATCAAATACTTTACATCGTGATCACCCAATATTTTAAGAACCACCCCCCCCACCTTACCCCCACTCCTGGCACCATATATAGTTATGACAATGCTAGAGGCCCAGTGCATGTGCATGGGTCGGGTCTCTAGGCCTAGCTGGCAATC
>PVJN01009565.1:0-43795 GCA_004026805.1 Lasiurus borealis | reverse complement strand
ATTTCCCATTTGTAATTCCTAATTCCTTCACCTTTTTCTCCCAATCCCCCCACATCTCCACCACTCTGGCAACCATCAGTCTGTTCTCTGTATCTCTGAGTCAGTTTCTATTGTGTTTCTAGCTTCTCTAAATTTGTAGAAAATTTGTCAGGCCATCACACAAACTGGCATTTATTTATATGTTGCCTCCTAACTGATTATGCTGAATCAATGCAATCTTATCATCTGATTCCAAACTCCATAAGTACAGGAAATATGTCTTATACTTTCTTTGGGAATTACCTACCAGATGCTACCTATAAAGAAGAAGATCCATATATATCCAAATGTACCAACAGATTAAAACATTGCCTGATCCAGATTTTCCAAGACAGCCAATCCAGTCTGAAATAAAAGTACAGAATCCAAATTGCCAGTCTATCATTCATCAATGTGTTTCTATCACCTTGCTTAGTGTGGTACTTTGGAAAGGGAATAGGCTTGTGGATATTTCAGCGTTCTACTTCTTAGTTGTCTTATTTAAGCAAGCACTCTCATCTTTGAGCACTGAAGCCTCTGTATAAAGTTAAAAATAAGAATACTTACATTTCACAACTTCCTTGCTTTCCTAGAATATACTTGATGTCCTGCCTGAAGGCTCTTCCTTCTGCCCTTTTCTTCTGGAAAAATATTTCTTCCCCATCTATTTATCTATTTAAATCCTATCTATACTTAAACATAATATTCAAATAGAAGCTTTCCTTCTTACTCCTTTCTCATCTCTATTTATTCAATGACTATCTTCCCCAGGAAGCTGTACCTTGCTAAAAAGTATGGACACATGGTGTTATTCCACAATCTATAGTGAGTGCTCTGTGTAAATATGTGAAGATTAGTTACTGGATATTTCTTTCCCTTACTTTTTCTCTTAGTTTATTTTTATGATTTATTTATCACAAGTAACTTTTTCTTATTCTTGAATGTATTAGCATTTGATGATAGTCACCAACAACCATAACATAATTTGAGGTGGAAAAATACAAACATTATGTTATTTACAGAAGGAAACTGACAAAATCAGGCAAAAATGGGCCACATCCCCTTTGCATAAACTGGCTAAAGAGAGGATTCATGGTAAATGCTAAGCTAGCTGCTCATTTTGATACCAATAGTTATTTCTTACAACCTGATTCCCCATAGACAATATGGTTCTTTTTTTTAACCAATTAATGTGAAACAATTTCATATGAAGTGAACAGAGAGAAATAACTACAAGATGTAACATGAAAAGGTAAATCTGGAAATCCCTCTTTGAACACAAACCATTATTAATATGTACTTCACTGAAATATTCCTGTGACAGAGAATATGAAAATATTAAATTTACAAGCATTAATTTTTCATACCTGGCATCAGTGTGTTCGATATCATTAAACCTGAATAAGAATCCAGACTGACAGAAGTGAAAATACACACACACACACACACACACACACACACACACACACACACATGATTGACAGACACTGAAACAGAAATTGACATAGACATTCTCATTAAAATGACAAGACACTTGTTATCAAAACAAGAGAGTTCTAACAGCATTTAATCACAAATAGTAGTGTGCTTATATAAAATTCTAAAAATACACAGTCGATACAAATAAAGTATCTTGTTTAATTTAGAATGAAGTTAAGGTTAATCAGTACACCCAAAAGGGGAAAAAAAGAAATATGTATTACTTGGTTTTATTTACACACTGTTAATGAAAATAAAGTTGCTCAACAAACAAGTAATGAAAACTACCCAAGCAGTTACAACTAGATTTTGCTGATAGTAGCTGGCAAAGCCATGGTCCCTACGGGGGCTTCTCCTATAAAATCACAACCACATACAGTTAAGGATTTGTAGGCAATGCTAATATCTATGGCAACTTTTGTTAGGGAAGTTTCAGGCCTGTAGGAGGTAAGAAATTATCATCAAACTCCCAGAAACATGACTTTCTATACTCCTTAGCAGAATTGCACAATTTATTACACAAATAAAAAAAAATCTTATTTCCATATTAATACCGAATTTGTATCTTCCTTAACTTAAAAAAGAAAGATTTCATTCAAATGGATATAAATACTAACAGAAAACACTAAAAAGTACATGTACTGCATCAGTAAAAAATGAAATAAAGCAAGGACTGAAAATTATAAGGTAGAAAAATTCAATCCTTTCCTTTTTGAAGAAATAGAAATTTTGTTGAAAGATAAAGCATGCTTCAGTGGTACATTTGCCTAACCCTATAATTTATCTAATGCATTTTTATGATTGAATATGGCTAATCATAATCTAAAACTGAGATCCAGGAAGGTGAATTATACAGAAACGGAATACTTCTCATAAACTGGTAAAATTATTGCCAGTAAACATTCACAGGGAAGCATGCCTACTCAGACAACAAGAATGTAGAGAGCTTTAGGATGAAATACTAAATCTTTAAAATTCAAGGACACAATTCAATGACATTTAATTCAATGTCTAGCTAACTCACAGTGTGACTCAGCCACCTCCTACCTGGTCCTAAACCAGAGACCGTTAAAGGGTCAGCACTGCAGTAGTGGAACCTCAAAGACTTCTCCACAAAAGAAAAACTATGTTCCTCTAAACAATTGGCAAAATGAGGTTATTTCCAACAATCGTCCTTCTGTCTACTTAGATCATGGGAAAACAACTCTTCACAGATCCAGAAAAAGGAGGAGCACTTAGGAAAAATAAAGACAAACAAACACACGTACTAATATTACATTATAAGCAAATGATCTTGACTTTCCTGGTAGACGTGATAATATCCTGGTTTTAAGCAGGTCTAAATTTCGGACTTAGCAGCTAGCATTTCTAATTAGCCCATTTATTAAAGGAAATCTTTAAGCCCTAAATATATTAAAACAGGATATTATAAGCAAATAAAATATGTAAGTACACATCACAAGTATCCCATAAAGTAAGATGACATTACTTTTGTTGTCTAATCTCTCTGAGAGCACTATTCACCCAGCTCCTCCTATTTCCTTTGCGGGGGTAGAAGGCAATTAAAACAATTAATTAACAAATAAACAACAAATGGAAAGCCAGAATAAAAAAACATTGGAACCCAAGAAATTTTGAAAATTCCTATAGAATATATTTTCAGTTGAAACACATTATTTTTAAATCTCTCATTCTTGCATATCAGGAGGCACCTGCCCAGCATCAACAAATGTTTTAAATGTTACTTCCATGCTTTATGTAACAGAACTGACTACCCAGTCCTTTACAATTAAAAATATCATTTAGGTAGAAATTTAAATAATAAAATACAAAATTATTATATATTTTTATATCATTTGTTTTTTGCATAACCTTTATTTAAAGCCTATCATTAATTTTTAACCTCAAAGGTATTTTTACCCAGGCTGGGTGTCTCAATTGGTTGGAGAATTGTCCAGTACACCAAAAGGTTGCAGGTTCAATACCTGGTCAGGCAACATATATAGGTTGGGGGTTCAGTCCAGTCTGGTGTATATGGGAGGCAACCAATGTATGTTCCTTTCTTACATCTCACTATGTTTCTCTCTCTCTCTCTCTCTCTCTCTCTCTCTCTCTCTCTCTCTCTCTCTCTCTCTCATTCTCTCCCTTCCTCTATCTCCAGAAATCAACAAAAAAACATTGTCAGGTGAGGATTTGAAAAAAAATATTTTTCAAGAAAACCTAACTAGAACAAAGGATGGATTTCCCCTAAGAAGTAAGATTTTCTGCCAGTGGTTCTACGTATTTTTCCCTTGCCAACATTTGAGATCTATTACACATTCTTAACAGGTACACTTTCTCATTGGCATCTCCTCATACTTACTTTGACAACCATGGTACAATTTTTTAAATAAGTTTATTTAAATAGATAAAGGTAAACTATGTTATAAACATTACAGTTTTCTTCCTTTCCTATTCACTGTGTCATTTCAGAACCATATACTTTCTTCTCCTCCCTCCCCAAATTGGTAGAGTATGACTGATATTCTACCTCCTAAACAATCTTAATTTGATCGTAAGACCCCCTCCCCAGGTATTCCCTGTACTATTGTTTGTCCCTGGGCTATGCATAAATGCATATACGTTCTTTGGTTAATCTCTACTAGCCCTTCCCTCCTCTGAAATATCTGTCTGTTCCATGTTTCAATGTCTCTGGATCTGTCTTGTTCATCAGATTTCACATGTGTGTGAGATCATGTGATACTTGTCTTTCACTAACTGGCTTTTTTCGCTTAGCAGAGTACTCTCCAAGTCCCTCCATTCTGTCTTTTTTATAACTGCATAGTATTCCATTGTGTAAATAAATGTTCTTTTTTTATTATCCATTAATCAATTGATGGGCACAGGGGCTGTTTCCAGAACTTGGCTATTGTAAATAATGCATAGGGGTGCATATATTTTCCTGATTGGTGTTTCTGGCTTCTTAGGTTATATTCCTAGAAGTGGAATCTGGTTTAAATGGCAGTTCCATTTTCCTTTTTTTTTTTTTTAAGAAACTCCACACTGTTTTCCATAGTGGTTGTACTACATTTCCACCAGCAGTGTACAGTGGTACCTCAAGATACGAGTTTAATTCATTCCGTAACCTTAAGGCGTGGAAAACTATGAGATGCTCGAGTCCTGATAAACTGGTGGGTCGTGTGCAGCCGGCCAATCCGCGCGATTACTCCTATCTCAAATGTTGCTTGTATTTCAAAGTAAAAATTGCTCGCTCAACTGCTCGTATCTCAAAAATCTTATGTGTTAGGGCACTTGTATCTCCAGGTACCACTGTATTAGGGTTTCCTTTTCTCTACATCCTTGCCAGCACTTGTTTGTTGATTTATTGAGGGTAGCCATTCTGACAAGTATGAGGGGTATCTCATTATCATTTTAATTTGCATTTCTTTGATGATTAGTGACACTGAACATTTTTTCATATGACTCCTGGCTATTTGCATGCCCTCTTTGGAAAAGTCTCTATTTAGGTCCTCTGTTCATTTTTAATTGGGTTGTTTGTCTTCCTTTTGTTGAGTTGCATGCGTACTTTATATACTTTGGAAATTAACCTCTTACCAGATGTGTTGGGAAAATTAATCAGATATGTGCTAAAAAATGAAACTAGATCACCAACTTACATTATATAAAGGAAGAAACTCAAAATTAATAAATGATTATGTGTAAGTCATGAAACCATACAAAATCCTAGAAGGAAATATAGGTAGCAAAATATCCAACATCTCATGAAACAGAATTTTCAGATACATCACATAGGGCAAGAGAGACAAAGGGAAAAATAAACAAATGAGACCACATACAGATAAAAAGCTTCTGCACAGCAAAAAGAAACCATCGGCAAATTGAAAAGGGAACCCGCTGCATGGAAGAGCACATTTGCCAACGATACATCTGATAACGGGCTAATTTCCAAAATACATAAAGTATTCATACAACATATCATTAAAGCAATTCTGAAATAAAAAATAACCTCAAGTTTTCCCACACACTTACAGTGGTTTCCAATTTATTACCCATTTTCCCAGTAATAAAATGTCATAGCTTGCCAAAAGAATATACAATATACAATCTTTCAATTTAGCTGTAAGCGTAAAATCTACACTCATGCAGTTTCACTCCATATTCATTTCATATTTATTGTGTAGAAAAATTTTGCTTTTCACTTAACATTTTCTTGATCTCCTACTTATATGAGAGGTAACACATGCGGTAAAAAGGTAAAAGGCCTCAGATGAACTCAAAATCTAATATATATCCAACAACAGTATTATTCTTAATCCATCAGAAGACAGTGTCTGGGAAACAATTTTTTTACTGCTTCTCAACGGCAAGGACACCCTGGGATATACAATTAAAATACACGCTAGTTTTTCACTGATTGTTTTTAAAGTAAAGCAAATACAGTTTTGAGGGAAAATACATTAAATAAAGACAAAGTCCCCCAATCTAGTCACTACTAGTAACTGCATTTACTTTCTTTCTTTGTTTTTTTTCCTAATGCTTACATGAGTAGGGGTGTTTTTGTTTTCATTTGTCCATTCCTTTATTGTAGATTATTTATAACCAGAACCATATCTTTGTCAGAAACCAAACATTGTTCTCCCTAAATGGATGTAAACAGGAGGCCAGAAGGCTGGTCAACTTTAACTACTCTGAAAGGTCAGAGCTAATCACTCACTGTTTAGTTGAAATATTGTTGGCTGAAGCAACCTCTACCTGTTTGTTTCATGTTAATTTCTGTTTTGTAATTTCCTGCCTAAAGGCTAGGGGTGTGTCCCAAAGCCTTAATAAAAGGGAGAAAAAGGCCAGAGCAAGTGGCAGTCCTTTCCACTAGAGGAAGGCTCTTGCCTGGTCCCCCAATATCGCCAAATTAATGTTTTCTAGTCTCTCATTTGTTTGCATGCGGCCTCCTTCAGAACCCGAACCCTGAACCAGGAACTCTGAACCACGCAGGACGTGGAAAGAGGTTCCCACATATCTTCTCATGTAATTTTGATTATTAGGCATAACAAACAGTTCCCATCACTATTAGTAACAATTTTTAATAAATTCATAACCTACACTTAATGTTACATATCAGTTTAATAACCATTCCTATGGAGTCTTTTAAGTAATTTCCAATATTTGGGATATTTTTATGCTTATACTTTTCTACAGTTATAATAAATGGAATAAAATGTCAAAAGTAAAATTCTGGGTAAGGAAATATAGACAATTTAAAACACATATACTCTACACTTTCTTACAGTTCTCTAGTCATGGTAGTAGGAATAGAAAAAATGCTCAGTGATTTTGTATGTGACTCCTCTTTATATTAGTAGCCCTGCACACAAATCTGTGCATCAGTAGCTCACTGCCGCCCTCCTGTAGCTATCTGCCTGCTGCCCCACCCTCCTTAGCTCCCTCTGCCCCCCCCCCCACTCCTCATAGCTTACTGCCCCACCCTCCTGTAGCTCCTCTGGACACCTCATAGCTAGCTGCCTTGCTCCCTCCTGTGGCTCTCCACCTCCCACTTGCTTGCTGCCCTGCCCCCTCCTGCAGCTTCCCCCTGCCCCCTATCCCCACTCCCCACCATAGCTTGCTGCCCTGCCCCCTCCTGTAGCTCTCTGCTGCCCACTTGTAGTTCGCTGCCCCACCCTCCTGCAGATCCCTGATCCAGTTCTTATGCGGTCAGTCGTTATGCCTCACAGTATAATGGATAATTAGCTTATTCCTCCCTTATTATATAAGATCTGCAAAACTTACATGTTAGATGATCATTTATTTAGTTTTGTCTCAAGGCCAAATGATGACTAAAAGAGTAACAGTAATTCCAAAATGAGAACCACTGGAAATACGTTTTATGTTTCACAGGGGATTGAAAATCCTCCAGGTGTCAAGTTATATAGGAAATGCCATTTATGGCTAGTGGCACGGTCCCAAGGCATTGGCACACTGAACAAGGGAAAGCAGTGGCAGTCACAATTAGTTATCTGTAGTACCAATGACTAATGAGGCCATTGTAAAAGGATGCACGTTATTGAACCTAAGAATTCCACCTCCAAGACTCAACTATTGCTCTTTTACAGGAATAAACACACATGAGCATGATAGCACATACTTACACAACTTAGTCAACTCCACAGCATCAGTAGGTTGTGAAAGAGCTTATAGTAATGAAAACAAATGATTGACTTAAGTATATTAGCATAGAAAGTCCTCCAGGACATAAAAATCCTATGTATACATACCTATATAAATATACTAGTAGATAGGTTTAATGATGCCTAGAAGTATATCTTGGTTAGTACCATTAAAATGTAAGCAGTCATTTTCTTTGGAGAAAGGGTGAGATTAACAGGAATTCATTGGTTGATGTTTGATGCATTTATTATTTTTCAACAAATATGATTGTTTGAAATGATAGTCTACTCAGTCAAATAAACATAGTAATGACTATCAGAGAAGTCATGGCTTCAGGATATGATTCCTCACAATTCATGATTATCAAACATCTTGACTCCTGGTTTGCAATAATAACAAGAACAAGTAACAAGAACAAGAACAAAATGTGTGTCTGGGTTTCCCATATATAGTAGGAGGACACTGTTGGACATGCAGAGCCAGAGAGAGACTCAGCGGAGGGAAATATCTAAGAGGGGACTCAGTCACATCCTCAAAGGTTGCAATGAATTAAGTAATATTTGTTAACTTGTAAATTTTCGGAAGCGTCCACCAGAAGAGATTTAAGAAAGATTTTTAATTTTCTAAGTTTAGCCTATAATTTTATTGTAATTTTCCTCATGTGCAAAACATTGAAAATAAAGTGTTTAAGTGAAAGTCAAAGCTCCTTGCTCATACCATCATAATTTCCACTTTTTCAGAAAAGATTTTAGAGTAATAATTTATAGGAGATGTGGTAAGCAGTCAGTAAAATGAGACTCTTTCTTTTTTCAATTTCATAATGATATCAGAGTTAAAAATAAATTCTGAATTTTAATTTGTGTCATGAAATGATATGCAATGATTTATAGACCAAATAGTAAAGACAAGGTTTTCCTTCCTCAGGTATTATTACCACCATGCTACCTAGCTTATAATTATAGGCCCCTTACGCACATGGACTATGTGGTTTCCTTTCTGTTCTATTTCTGCGTGTTTAATTAGTCATGGTATAGTGTAAACACGGTCTTTAGGCAAACTTCTAGGGGATTTTCTGTTCCTAAAGCTTGAGCCTCTTAATAATATTTCTGGATTATGGCCTAAAAAACGCATTTACCATTTTTTATTTAGTTTAGACAGAAATATTTTTATTAGCATTTTAACAACCCATGCTAGCATAAGCACTGTAACAGAGAAAAACATATGGAATGGCATTTTCCAAGCCTATCAATATTTAAAATATTCTAGCTATTTCTTTTTTTTTTCTGTTAGCCTTAAAAGATCCAAAGAAACTCATTCAAAATGGAGCAAGTATCTCCAGGATTCAGTGAAATTATAGATGTCATGAAGGAAACAGATACATAAAACACGAGAAAACATGTAACGCTTCATATAAACAGAAATATGGCCCCAATTTGATAGATGCATACACATGTCAGTAGTTGTGAGGGAATGTGGGATGGAAGTAAATTAAATAATTCCTTAAGAAGTGGGAGTTTCGGAAGAGGATATATGACCTTGATGGAAAGATGGAGAGGCAACTTTAGAGAAGCAAAACAGGAAAAGTGTGAAGGAGAATCTGGAGATTTCTCTGGCCGAGGCAGACAGATGCTTACAGTTGGTAAAGACATATGTAGAAGCTGGGGGAGTGCAAATACCCAGGATGAGTGTTTCATGCCACAATGTGGCCTAGTTTATGATTACAGAAAATGAGAAAATGCCTCGATGCCAGAAGATATATGGATTAGGGTGAAGTCATTACTTCCTTCTGTATAAGGAATCTTCGTTTTGTTCTATTTTATAGCGAGGACAAGAACAAATATGTGGTGGCGAGGCAGACATGACAAGCCTCCTTACAGGTTTCAAGGTTTAAAGGAACACCATTTCAGTTCTTCTAGCTACAATAATTGAAAAGAAAATTAAACAAAACAGGCAAAGAAATGCAGACTGAATGACTGATTCCCACGCAAACATCTTGTATGTTTAGTATGTTGCAACCTCATTCAGTATCCCCTGGCCACCGGTGGACAGACACACAGCAAGCTTATAGACTTCAATATCGTCCTTTCATCTCTTTGGCTGATATAGGTCCTTGGGACTGGAGTTCATCGCAGCCAGAGTGTGGCTGAGCCTATCTCATTAAGTCCCAGTATCAACCAGTATAATAACAAAGGAACATACCCGCTAAGGGTGAATAAAGCCACTGCAAATGTGGGAAGCTGAGGACACAGAACCTGGTTAGGCAAAGGAGAGCCATTTCGCTGTGACCAGATCTCATTTACAATCCCCTGAGATAAAAGGTACACGTGAAAAACCTAGGATCAAGACTGCTCTTTGCTAAGAGGTTGCCAGCTTGAAGTTGGCTCCAAAAGCCACACTAAAAAATTTGCTGTTTTTAAAGACAAGGGAGGCCTTTGAAAGTTTTAACTGGAGAAATGACATGATCAGACCTGTGTTTTTGGAAGACTTCTTTTTATTGTCAGTTTATTTCAATAGTAAATATCAGCAGAGGGACCTTTACTGACATCAAATATATATTTCCAAGTCTCTTCTTTGGTTCAAGCACCGAAGGCTAGACTTTCAACATCAGGCTAATATGGGAGTTCACCATATTGTCTGTAAAAGCGTGGCTGTATATTTACATCTGGCGAGTGGGAAGCATTAGCGATCGAACATCTAGATGTTTGAGCAAGAGCTACCGGGTACCTACATGCGTGGAAACTCTGAATCAGCAGCAAAGCCAGAAGCATGCCTCCTGCCAAAGAATGAACACTCGTAGTGTTGCCAGTACCACACAGGTTGAAGTAAACATAAATGCAGACAACTGCTACAATCTCGTATTGATATTCTGCCTGACAGCAACATCAAAAACCAAAACACTGCACAATGTAATCAAGGACGTGTGGATGTGTGAAGAAATGAACTGGAGACTAGCGGTGATCGGAGAGGCACGGCTGTCCCCAGTGGGAAAGAATGCTACACGGGAATACTATATAAAACAGGGAGACTCCCAAGTGGAAATATCCAAGACAAATAGCAGGCTTTGGGAATCCTTTACAAAGACAGCATTGCTTTAGCCCGTCAAGTCTGTGTATGTTGATTTCCATCTGCCTGAAGTCTCTGAGAATGTATTTATCACTGCTCAAACCATTCAATAGTAAATATCAGCCGAGGGGCTTTTACTGACATCAAATATATATTTCCAAGTCTCTTCTTTGGTTCACCAGTTTATCAAGATCAAGAAAAGAAGTTCAAGCACTGAAGGCTAGACTTTCAACATCAGGCTAATATGGAAGTTCACCCAACCATGTAAATGTCAAATCAGCTTGCAGACACATAAACCAGATATCCATCTGCTAGCAAGTGCACAGACCCTCACAAGGATTTGTTTTCACTGCTCCCAATGTTTCACTTAAAGCTGTCCAGCCCAGGCTAAGCTATAACACACTGCTTTTCACTGTGGACTTTTAATAGGAGACAACTCTTTCTTGGAAATACGAATTCACATAATGGGTAATGCAAAGATACTGGGATTTGAATCTCTTCTAAAGCATTAGGAACAAAACATTAAGTACAGTGCCGTTTGGATCACTGTGTTACAGAACGAATCAAGTAACTGTAATTAAATAATATGCATTCCTCAATAGATTTATTCCATTTGGCTTCCTCTGTATAACTGACAATAAAAAGAAGTCTTCCAGAAACACAGGTCTGATCATGTCATTCCTCCAGTTAGAACTTTCAAAGGCCTCCCTTGTCTTTAAAAACAGCAAATTTTTTAGTGTGGCTTTTGGAGCCAACTTCAAGCTGGCAACCTCTTAGCAAAGAGCAGAAATTTTTCCAATATTTTCCAGAAGGAGGACCCATTTCAACTTTAGAACTGCTCACACACAGTATACCACCCAGCATGATCATAGCAGAATTTTGATTATCAGGTGAATAATGCATACTGATAAGTTAGTGATGTCATAAAATTAACTTTACCAATAACACCTATATATCTTTGAAAATAACACGTTTATTGTTGACAGAAAATGCAGAGAGCAAAACAGATGTAAAGACTTTGTGGATTGCCAAAACTGGTTTGGCTCAGTGGATAGAGCGTCGGCCTGTGTACTGAAAGGTCCCAGGTTCGATTCTGCTCAAGGGCATGTACCTTGTTTGCGGGCACATCCCCAGTGGGGGGCATGCAGGAGGCAGCTGATCGATATTTCTCTGTCATCGATGTTTCTAACTCTCTATCTCTCCTCCTTCCTCTCTGTAAAAAATCAATAATAATAATAAAAAAAAGATTTTGTGGACCATGGTTAAGGAACCTCCCCTATGATGAAAAGAATAAGGGTTTAAGCAATCTCTTGGGCACAAAATATGTATTTGTACTGTTGAAGCTCTGTTGCCTCAGAAAGAGTGTGCCCATAGCCTGACTGATGTGGCTCAGTGGTTGAGTGTTGATCCATGAACTCAGAGGTCACTGGTTCGATTCCCATCAGGGCACATGCCTTGGTTGCAGACTTGATACCCAGTAAGGGGGTGAGCAAGGGGCAGCCGATAGATGATGTTTCTCTCTCCGTGACCCTTCTATCTCTCTATTCCTCTTGCTTCCTCTCTCTCTAGAAGTCAATAAAAATATTTTTTAAAGAGTGTGCTCAATACTTATAAAAAGAATGAACTACTTAGGCCCAGGGCTCCAGACCGTGGAGCTTTGTAGTATTGCTTCCTCTGGACTGGCTCCTTCCCTTGGCTCCTCCTGCTAGTTGCTGCTTAACTGCTGCCTTCTTAACGAGGCAAGCAGCTGTTGAGCTTGTGAGATTACCATCACTCCCTGACTGACTCCAGTTTTCTTCCAGCAGTATCATCTTCTGTCATGCAGCTCGCTCACTAGAGAATTTCTCTTGTATTATTTTTACTCTGTCTACCACCCACTGGAATGCAAAGCTCTGCAAACGCAGAGGCTTTCTGTGGTTTGCTCACAGGCACATTCCAAGCTTCTAAAACAATGCCTGGCAGAGGGAACTTCGAATGATTCAATCTTTGACAAGCCATGCCACCTCCTCGATTCTGATCCTTCATCGGTGAAAAAAGGGATGACATCTTTAGTATTCAGTTTACAGAGTGGTTTGAGGATTGAGTGAAGGTGAGCCAATCATTGTTTTAAAACTGATGTGATTAAACTTGTAATTCTTCCTAAACAGAGGGTGAGGAAGAGGAAGAGGAAGGTAGGGGAAGGGAGCCTTCCCCTCGTGCCCAGTGGACTACAATTTGGAAATAATAATTCAGTTCATCAGCCAACTGTAGTTGAATTCACAAACTTGATCTTATACCTTTCATAGACCTGATTAGTTTGACAATAAAGATAGCCTACACGTTTTATTTACAAATTATAAGCCATCCTGTTTAAATATGGAATGTGTTCTGTTCCCTAAAATGCCTTCAGCTTGCAAAGGTGACCAGATTAAACAGTAGTCAAAAGTCTGATCCACCTTAATTCTCTGAAACTTGTACAAACTTTTGAAATTATGCTATGTGAGTTTAAAATCTTTGTGGGGCCGAAACCGGGTAGGCTCAGTGGATAGAGCATCAGCCTGTGGACTGAAGGGTCCCAGGTTCGATTCCTGTCAAGTGCATGTATCCTAGTTTCGGGCACATTCCCAGTAGGAGGTGTGCAGGAGGCGGCTGATCGATATTTCTCTCTCATCGATGTTTCTAACTCTCTATCCCACTCCCTTCCTCTCTGTAAAAAATCAATAAAATATATTTTTAAAAAATTTAAAATCTTTGTGGGTTTTTGTTTGTTTGTTTGTTTTGGGGAGGGTGATCTGAAGATGCCTAAAAGATACGGCACATTTTCCAGGAATGTTCCTCGGGAGGTGGCACTTGGCAGCAGGTAAAGAGGAGAATCTCTTGCCTGAGAAACTTCCCAGGTCATCCTGATAGATTCCTGCATCCACACCAGAAAGATTTGTGGAGACAAAGCTTAAGTAAATAAGGCGTGAAAACACACCATCGAGAATGCTCTTTATAATATACAATTAGGAGCCCAACCCAAAGCAAAGTAAGCTACACAGCGATCACTGGAAGCAAAGATAATTAAGATAAGCAGATAATTAAGGTGAGCACTCTTAGAAAAACAGTGATATGGCTCCCGAGTGCTCACTGGAACGTATCTCACCAAGCCAATCCTGGCAGGGAAAGGGAGCGATCATCCAAGAACAATTTCTCCAGGAACCGAGCAGTTCCACAGAGATCTTGCTTTATAAAAACAAACAGGTTTAATTTTAAACTGACCTGAGATTTTTTGCTCCACTTCCTTACAAAATTAAAACTTTTTATTTTTATTAATTTTTATACATATCTTCCCATTGCCCCCCTCCCTCCCAGGCATACCCCAACCCGCCAGTGTCTATGTTCATTGGTTATGCTTATATGCATGCATACAAGTCCTTTGGTTGATCTCTTATCTCCCTCACCTAACTTTAATCTTCCTGCTGTAATTTCACAGTCAATTTGAAGCTTTACTGTCTCTGTATCTATCCTTTTGTTCATCAGTTTATAATGTTCTTTATTACTCACAAATGAGTGAGATCATGTGATGCTTCTCCCTCATTGACTGGCTTATTTCACTAAGCATAAGACTCTCCAGTTCCATCCAGGTTGCTGCAAATGGTGAGAATTCCTTCTTTTTAATGGCAGCATAGAATTCCATTGTGTAGATGTACCACAGTTTTCTGATCCACTCATCTGCTGACGGGCACCTAGGCTGTTTCCAAATCTTAGCTATTGTAAATTGTGCTGCTATGAACATAAGGCTGCATAAATCCTTTCTTTTTATAATACAACCTTCCCTCCAGCTGATCGAGGCAGCCCAGGTCAAGAAACAATCCATCCGGGTACCCATGATGACACAGCCAGTGTCAGGTCTAACTACACGGAGATGGGCACTTCCCAGAAGAGCAAAGATGGGTCTCAGCCTCCCACATTCAACAAGTCCTGGACGACCTCTGCGTCCCTCTGGCCAGGAGTAGAGCCTGAGAAAGTACAGTGATATCTGACCAAGCGAGTGAATATCCTCTACCTACCTTGGGGACCACGCTGTGGGTGCCCTGTTATCAAAAACCTCTTCCCCTTTGTCTAATCTTTTTGGGGGAATGTCTTCAGGCTGTGCTCCCCCAGGCTCCTCCTGACCCTGCACCTCCATTCTTGTAGCTCCACAGGAATAACCACTTGTTTCAGCTCCATTTTTGTTCTTTGTGCCTTTGTAAAGACTGATGACAAAGACGGTTCTGGGTTTCCAAGCACACCCAGGCCAGGATTCCTTTGGTTGCTCCCTGCTCCATATCCCATAGTTAAAGAAAGACCTTCCCAAGCTGCATTCCCAGCAGCATCCATCTCCACATAGACAACTGGAAATTGGATCACAACATAAACAATATAATCTTGCCAAAACCGGTTTGGCTCAGTGGATAGAGCGTCGGCCTGCAGACTGAAGGGTCCAGGGTTCGATTCTGGTCAAGGGCACATCCCTAGTAGGAGGTGTGCAGGAGGCAGCTGATCGATGTCTCTCTCTCATCGATGTTTCTAACTCCCTATTCCTCTCCTTTCCTCTCTGTAAAAAATCAATAAAATATATTTTTAAAAAAACAACAACAATATAATCTAAAGAGCAATGTAAACTAGTTTGATTTTTAGGATAAAGGAAAAGTCCACAGAATGTTCATAAGTAACATGGCTTTCATTTCTCTCTGCCTCTCCCTCTCCTCCCTCTTTCCATCCCACCCCCTTTCTCGATTTCTCGTGTGTGTGTGTGTGTGTGTGTGTGTGTGTGTGTGTGTATTTTAAAGAATCTGTTCTATTAATGCCTCGGTGAGCAGGTGAGCACTGTGATCAAATCCAGTTCAACCACTTATGTTAGAGTATTACAGCTTCTAACTGTAGGCCTGGGATCCCTAACCAGTATGTGGTAGAGCTATTAATACCTATATCACAGAACTATTCTGAAGTATCAGTGAAAGTGTATAGGAAGGTACCTGGTACACACAGTGCTCAAAAATGTTACTTGTTTTCCCACACACAACTCTGCTTCTTAGGATTCATATTTTGGGTGAGGTAGATGGACAATAAGCGTATTTTACATAAGTATAAAACACCGGCACCAGATTGTGTTAAACTGCGATGGAGAAAAGAATGAAAGGTTATGGGGATTGTTTGAGTGGAGGAAGGGCAGGATCAATGCACCCTCATATAATTACATCTGAAAAGAAACCAATTTGATAAAGGAAACCAAAGCTAAGCATTACGATAAGCAGTACAAATATATGAAAGCTCTAATTGTGTTTTTCTAGAAAGAAGACAATATGGCAAGGCTGACAGATATGATAGAAGAATAGTTCTCAATCTATCTCCTTCCATTCTTACAAAAATAAGCATGATGTTCAAGGTGTGGGCTAGCTTCTCCTTCCTCTCTCCATGCAGCATGTTTGAATGGAAATGAAACTAATGGGTATTACTATTATCATCGCTGATTATTTTTATTAAAATAAATGTTTTCCAAACTTTGAAATTATTTTTTAACGATAAATAATTTGCAAGGCATTTCATTAGGGATTAAAAATAACTGTGATTAGCAATATTTCAAGAAGAGTTTTAAAGTCCCCTAAAAATCTGATACTCTGTAATTCCGTTGGTAATTAGTAGACAAGCACCCAGATTTATACCATGTGGTCACAGCTATTGAGTGTCTAAGATGGAAAAATGCCCTAAATAATAAATTGTCTTAGACAATTCAGGAAGTTATAATAAATCACCACTGACTGGTTAAATTAAAAACAAGTATTTTCCTCTCTCAGTTCTGTAAGGCAGGAAGCCCAAGATCAAGATGCAGACAGATCTAGTGTCTGGTGCAAGCCCATTTCCTGATTTTCAGATTGCTGTCTTCTAGTCTCCTCACATCGCAGAGGTTAAGGGCACTAATCCCATTCACTGGGCCCCACCTTCATGACTGAATTATCTCCCAAAGGCCTCTCACCTAATACTTTCAGAGTTGGGTTAGGATTGCAACATATGAATATGGGGTAAACATACATTCAGTCCATGACATAAACAGATAATGTTTAGGTCTGTCCAGCATGTATCTCCCATGCTGTTGGAATGGTACCATAATTTTCTTTTGGGGATGCATCCAATCCTTACATTCATCCATGTACTATGGGTAAGTTGGCCCGGCTCCAGAGGTAGGCATGTTAATAAGATGAACACACACATTGGACAAAGTGGGTGTTCAGGGGGAGGAGAGGACTTTATAATGTATTTGATTGTCTAAATATTATGCTTACATCTGTAAAAAAGCAAAATGATATTAAATATAATTAAAAATTAAATTAAAAAGTGAAAATAAATAAAATGGTACATTTAAAAAAAAAAAGTAAAGAAACAAGTTGTGGGCATAGGCAGAGTAAAGAGACAGACAATGGGGAAAAAAGGCAATTACCCTTCTAGTATATGGGTCCAGCAAAGTGTAAAGTTTTAGCTTTTTAATTCTATTATTAAATCAATTTGTGGTATGTTTCTGACATTTACAATGAAAAATTTCTGGCTGATGAGCCAATTAGTTCACTAAATTAATTCCACTGGCTTAAAAAGCCATTTCTGCCTTGATTTTCCTCCAATAAAATTAGTTGAAATTAAAAATGCTTCATTTTTTAAAGTTGTGAAATAATAAAATTTTGTTCAGAAAGTATAATATTGAAATCTACATTCTAAAATAAAGCTATATAAATATGCATATACATTTATTAATATATATGTTGAAAAAACAAAAAATCATATCATATCACTGCTTTATAAAATATTAAGATAACCAGTTGAAAATTTTAAAATGAAGTTAAAATTGACACGTCTGTGTTAAGTAACTAGAGTTTGTTTATTTTATAGCTCATTAAAAATAATTATATTTACCTAAGTTATAGTTTTATAGTTTTCAAACAATATAATCTTCATTTTTCTTTTTAAAATAAAATTTTTAATAAATGTGGTATTTTGATTAAACAATTTCACATTTCCCACTTAAATTCTCATAAGCTTTAGTAAATAATACATGGAATTTCATATCCAAGTATTATAAATCAATTAAAACACTGACTGAGAAGGCTATATATTAGCAGTAATTTAGTCATGATATGCAAGACAAACTGGATACTGGATGAGACAATTACACAATTCTAAAATTTTCACATAAGTTTAGCATGTATAAGTAAATTAAAGATCATGAGAGAAAAATTCCCTCTTTCATAAACCTTATTAAAGTCAGGGATCCTGTAACACTAGATACACATTTAGTAATTTCTGTAACTTTTCTAATATGTTTTAGAAATCATAATTTGGCAAGTATTTTGCATTTTACTATTTTTGTTTACTGTATGTTTTAATCAAGAAAAGCACCCATGAGACAGCTCTCTGTTATTTTGTCTTAGCACATATGCCTTCTTATTACATGAGCTCGAAAAGACACTAGCGGAAAAGGTCTGCCATCGCAAGCTAGAGGCTTCCACAGAACAAGCCACATGGCAAAGAAACTATTTCCTATTACTTATTTTCATGAATTTACCACCAGGGTCGCATTCGCCAACCTCTGGGATATACATACATATCGGTGAAAATAAAATCCAACAGACAAACAGCCAATGAATATTAACACCCAATGCATCTGATACAGTTCCTTCAGTGAAAACTCTCTCACTAAGGACAAGGGTCAGAGCTCAGCCTTCATGTGACTTCCTCCTGATGCCTGGCAAAGGGCCTTTCTTTCACAGGCTTGAAAAAACAAAAACAAACAAACAAACACCTGTTTCTCTCCAAGGCCTTAAAACAATCAGCAAAAATCTGAGGAAAGGTAAGAAGCATTCATTTATGATTTACTTAAGAAAATATATTTGAGAAGAAAACCATATTTTGAAAGCATTGCTGGCAAAAAACCTCCTGTTCTTTTAGTTGATGAAAAAAAAATGCAAACCACAAAACAGAAGGCACAGCTATCGACTGAGGCTTTCTGAAATCATAGCGGCTGGCTCATTTTTTGAAAATTATTAAGCTCCTCCACAATCGTGTTTATACCGTTCTTTGGTAGTTTTTAGCCTAAATGCAATGGCCTTCACTACTGAATCGCTCTTAAGGTCTAGAAATGTGTCATTGCATGTTTCAATCTTTGCTCTATGAATAGCATATTTCAGGAAAATTATATAGCATCTTCATCTTAACTATTAGATTATGCCTATTCTCTTCGTGAGCCATAATGGAGAACTCAGAAACCGTATTTTTAGAAACTTCTTAATCTAGGTGTTTAGCCTGTTTCTCCTCATGAGGGTCAGAAAAACAATTTGTGCGAACTCTGCGCTTTCTTAAATTAAAAAGAGAGAGACTACCCTCCTTGAAGAGCCTAAATCCTTTAATTGCATCAAAACATCTTAATTATGAAGTCAGAAGTTTAATAAAGGGATGAGAGATTAAGGATGGTGAAGACTATGGCATAATTGTGTTAAGTTTTGCTAAATATGTATACCAGAGTTTATTATTCCTATTCAAAATTCAAAACTAAATAGAGTCAGACTTGAAGGCATCTCCTTAGTAGACAAGCAAAAAATGACCTGACGTTTCACTAGAGAGGAATTAGAAATCTAGAGTATAATGTAGATACTTCAGAATACTATAAATGCATACTTTCATACACTAAAAAGAAGTTTATATGTAACTTGGTATTTAGTCATTGGTACCTTTTCACAGCAGCATATCCTCAAAATGCCCTTTTGTTATCTTACTTTATAAGAACAGAGCATAAGGTTGTCTCAAACCTGAAAACTGAATGTAAGGACACATCAGTTAGTAACATATAGATTAGTTTAATGGTGCCTATTTTAATATATTGCACATGAACCTAATTTTAACTTGAAAAACTATAAACAAAAATCAAACTTCCTTTTTTTCAGTACTTCCACCAAAAAAATCTTTATTGCAAACAATTTTTAAAAAACACACAAATGAAGTATGTCCTAGAGTAAACAATTTATTGTGTTCCTGATACCTCTTCTCATAAATCTGTCCATGGAGCAGATCTGTGGCTTAGTTATAAAATGTATTATGATTTAGAAGCATTTAGGCCATAAAGATAGAATGAGAATCACTTTTTTAAACCCTCACTTGAGGATATTTTCCATTGATTTTTAGAAAGAGTGGAAGTGAGAGGGGAAAGACAGAGAGAAATATAGATGTGAGAGAAACACATGGATTGGATGCTCCCATGCACAAGCCCTGACCAGGGCTCAGACCGGGGAGAAGCCTGCAACTGAGGTACGTGCCCTTGATGGAATCGAAGCAGGGACCCTTCAGTCCGCAGGCCAATTCTCTACCCACTGAGCCAAACTGGCTAGGGTCAGAATCACATTTTTCAAAAGGAAATAGAATAAAAACTCAAAAGATTAATATATATATATATATATATATATACATATATATATATACACACATATATGTGTGTGTGTGTGTGTGTGTGTGTGTATGTGTGTGTGTGTAAGTTTAGCTGAAAAATGTAGTAAATTATCTCCACTTCTCTGACTTCCTTATATTCTTCCTGATACAGGATTTCAGCATAATATGGTGATTAAAAATGTACAAAATATAAACACTGACCAAAGCATAATAATAATAATCATGAATAGTGTCTTTGTGAAACATCTGTTTTTTCTGTCCATTAAAATCTAAGATTCTAAGAGTTGCTGTGGATGTTTGTTATTAAACCAACTCATTTCCTAATAGCATTAGTATATAATTGCCATGATGCATTTAGTAAGAGGAAGTTGAAGCTTAATTAAAATATATTTCTTTCCCAACTGTCATAAGTGAGTAATGAGATGAACTGAAAACTAATAAACCTCACCATTTTCCAAATACAAATCTATATGCCAAACATTACTCATATCTCCCTGATTCTCAGTGGAGACAGTCAACTCTGTATTTCCATTGTGATCATAATCAGAAATGCTGATAGGATTTTCAGAGAAAACAAACTCATGCTCTAATTTTTATAAACTATTCGCTTTTCTAAATATGGACTGTTTGGGACAGGAAATAAAAAATTTACATACAACCAACTCTTATTGCCAGAAAACCATTCTCAGTCATGATTTTGGAAATGTTACCCTTAATTTAAATTACATGGAATATCTAACAGTCAATAAATAGGCCATGAATATTTCAAAGTACTCAGACTCATTGACATAGGATGTCAAACCTCAAAATAATTATTTTGGCTTCACATTATCCTGTTTAGTTTTGCTTCTCAATCTACTTGAGATTTTCAAGTCTCTAGCATGCACATCATGTGCTATGCCTGATCCAGTTAAACACTGCAATTTTAGCATTCTTTGTACAGCTGCTTCTGCTGTGTAATTAGTGTCCATAAAACGAAAATAAACAGTAAAGTTATCTCCCTCCTTCCAATGTTATTTAAAGAAAGTCTGCATAAAATTGCTATGAGCAGGATATATACAACACATTTTATTGCAAAGGTTGAAATAATGCCACATACATTAGAAAACTCTCCATTTTCCAGAGACTAATTATTCAATTTGTTCTTTCAACCTATTTGTCATGCCTATTTTTTTTTCTATTTTACTAATCCAAATCTCAGAAAATTGCATGTTATTTTCAACTTTTTAATGACATTGATAATACAGCATGAGTTTTACTGGGGGAAAAATATGACTCCCAATGAAGTTTCTCAGTATTTTCTACAAGAGCATAAACATGTCTTCCTTGAAGATTACCAGCAGGATTCCAGTAACCAGATTCATTGCCTTCTTCTTGTCTCTAGTCCTTCTCACTTACTACCTCGAATTTGTTTCCTGGAAACTTTTCCAAGACTCTCAGACAAAACCTTATATGCTCTTAAGGTAATGGGTCAATTTTCTCAAATTCAACACCAAAAAGTCATTTTATAGCAATGATGGTTTTTATTACCTGGCTTCACTAACCTGAATTGAAATAATATAGCCTATTTTTGAATACATGCCCTCAGTGCATTTGATATGTATCTGACCTGAATCAAGTTCTCAAAAACTATGGAGAAAACATAAAAACAAGTTTCCATGTCTTTGGCTCTCCACCTCCCTCCTAAACCTCTCTGGCTGTGACTACTCTATTAATATGTCAGGAGAAAAATATATTTATGTGTGTACAGTCATATATTTAATTGTTTGTGGCAAACAATTAAAAAGTGTAAATAAAGCATGTCCTATAGTAAGCAATTTCATATATACTAGTATATTAGAGGCCTGGTGCATGAAATTCGTGCACAGGGACTGGAGGGTCCCTCAGCCCAGCCTGCACCTTCTAGCAATACGGAATCCATTGGGGGATCCTTGCAGGCCTAAACTGGCAGTCAGACATCGCTCTCATAATCTGGAACTGCTGGCTCCTAACTACTCACCTTTCTGCCTGCCTCATCTCCCTTAACCATTCTGCTATCTGCCTCATTGCCCCTAAGCCCTCTGCCTACCTGCCTGCATGATTACCCCTAACTGCTCACCTGCCTGCTTGATCACGCCTAACCACCTTTGCCTCAGCCCCAGTCATGTGGCTTCATCTGGAAGGACATCTAGAATGACATCCAGAAGGTCACTCGGCTGTCCCATCTAATTAACATATTATACTTTTATTATTATAGATATATATACACACTCTATGTATATGGTTGTTGTTTTTTAAATTTAAACATTTCTATATTCATGAGAAAACCCAAGATGGCGGTATAGGTAAATACCTGAGCTTGCTGCCTCAGACAACCACTTCAAAACTAAAACTAAAAGATAAAACGGACATCATCCAGAACCACAGGAAGGCTGGCTGAGTGGAAATTCTACAAGTAGAAGGGGAGAGAAAAGCACACTGAATCTCACAGAAGCTGCAAGAGTAAAGGCAGAGGTATGGAGGCACACGTACAGAGAGGGCTGGCAACTGAGTATGCGATTGTCTTTTTCAAGTGGGAGGGAGATACAAGCTCCTGACTGCTTTGATCTCCAGTTCTGGGCAGGACAATGGGGACCAAGACTCACATGGGGAGAAACTGGACTATCTGGCATCGGGCAGAACTCGAGGACGGCTTTCTCTCAGAAGTGCTTGAAGCGATTACCAAGGGACACGGAGACCCAGGGGCCTCTTAGGGAAGGGCTGATGGGAAGCCATTGCTGTTTGCTCCACTCTGAGATCCAAGCTGTGCACAGAAGCTTTTAAATAAAAATGGTCTGGTCCTTTGAATTTTAATATTACTTAACAAACTGCAGCTGAGTCAGAGAGAACCAGAACATCCAAAAGAAGGCCCAAGGCCCCACAGCAGCCTGCACTGCTTCACAGCTGGGCCTCATCTGGGCACCTCCAAACCCCAAACAAAGGAGAGGAATCTACAGATCTCTCCATAGCTCCTGCTGGGTGGCTTCAGGCAGAGGCTAAATTAGCACCTTCTTGGAGATCCAAGAACCAGTGTACCCAGTGGTCAGAGAGGGACCATTCAGATTACAACTCCTCAGATCCATAAGGGACACACTCAGGGGGCAGACTCAGTGAGCAGCAAAGCCCCACCGAAGCAAGTCTTGCCTCATAAGGGTGTCTCCAGCACAGAAGTTCTCCCATTATAGACACAGCTGATCCTCACAGCCAATTGGCCTGGAGGTCAATTCCTCCCAGTGATATCAACAACAATCAAGATTAACTACAACAAGACTGTGCACAGAGTTCACAAAGGAGTATATCAAGAGTGTTCACCTCAGGTAACTGGGGAGGCTGAGCCACTGGGCCTTATAGGAGCCTAGCACACAAAGCCACTCTTATCAACACAGGGAAGCAGCCAAAATGCAGAGACAAAGAAACAGGTCATGAAAGAAATGGAGGATATAGAGTTCAAAACCACGGTTATAAGGTTTTTCAAGAATTTTCTAGAAAAGGCCAATAAATTTAGTGAGACCCTTGAGGATATGAAAAAGGACCAACTAGAAATTAAGCATACACTGACTGAAATAAATAATAGTATACAGAGATCCAACAGCAGACTAGAAAATAGCAAGAATCAAGTCAAACATTTGAAATACAAAGAAGCAAAAAACACCCAATAGGAAAAGCAAAAAGAAAAAAGAATACAAAAAATATGAAGATAATGTAACGAGCCACTGGGACAATTTCAAAAGTACCAACATCTGAATTATGGGGGTGCCAAGAAGAGAGAGAGCAAGATATTGCAAATCTATTTGTAGAAATTATGTAAGAAAACTTTCCCCACATGGTGAAAGAAATAGACTTACAAGTCCAGGAAGTGCACAGAACCCCAAATAAAAGGAATCCAATGAGGACCACACTAAGATACATCATAATTAAAATGTCAAGGGCAAAAGACAAAGAGAGAATATTAAAAGCAGCAAGAGAAAAACAGTTAGTTACCTACAAAGGAATACCCATATGATTGTGAGCTGATTTCTCAACAGAAACTATGCAGGCAAGAAATATTCAAAGTGATGAATAGCAAGAACCTACAACCAAGATTACTCTACCCAGCAAAGTTATCATTCAGAATTGAAGGTCAGATAAAGAGCTTCACAGATAAGAAAAAGCTAAAGGAGTTCATCACCACCAAACCAGTATTATATGAAATGCTGAAGGGTATTCTTTAAGAAGAGGAAGAAGAAGAAAAAGGTAAAGATAAAAATTATGAGCAACAAATACTCATTGATCAACAAGTTAATCTAAAAATAAGTGAATAAAAAATCTGATGACTAGAATATACTGGTGAATATAACAGAATCAGGGGCATAGAAAGGGGAGTGGATGACAATCCATAGGGGGAAAGGGTGTAGGGGGTGTGTGCAGGAAGAGATTGGACAAAAATCATACACCTATGGACGAGGACAGTGGGGGGTGGGGAGCGTAAGGGCATGAGGTGAGGTGGCAACCGTATGGAGGAGAGCTATCAAGGTAAAAAAAGAGGAACAACAGTTACAATCTAAAGAATAGAGATTTATTAAAAAATAAAATAAAATAAGTAAATTTAAATATTTCTGGCCTTATTTTGGTTATAAACCCCTTAATTTGCATGGGTACAAATAAATACAATTTTTAGTCTGCAACATGAGCACTCTGGTCTTATTGTGGTAGGCAGCATCCAACATGGCTCCCAGTGGTCACCAGCTCCTGGTATCCATGCCTGTGTAACTGCCTCCTTTGAATGTAGGTGGAACCTAGTACTTCGCTTCAGGTGAACAGAATGTAATAAGGGTGACAGGGGTGTCACCTGATGATTATGTTATAGAAGACTGTGACCTCCATCTTAGTTTTCTCTTCTGCTGAGACTGATGTGAATGCTCTAAGGACTGGCCCCCATGGCCAGGAATACAGGCAGGGCCCCATCCACAAGTTTGTGGAGAATGGAGGCCTCGGGAAACAGCCCAGAGGAATTGAGTCTTTCCGATCCACCTACGTGAGCTAAGAAAGCACATCTTTCCTGGAGGAGTCAGGACGTGACCATACACTTGAGAACTGCCCAGAGCCAGAGGACCCACAGACACTGGAGATAATCATGCTTCTTAAGCCATTAAGTTCTGGAGTAATTTGTTATGCAATAATAGGTAACAAATACACTGTTCAAAGGAATTAGTTCGTTTAGAAATTTCCATGGCATTTTCATTCATAAAAGTTGATTCTTTTACTTTAAAAAAAAATTAAGGGAGATCTACAGCAGAGCTTTGTATCTAATATCCGTGTCATTGAGATGTATCTAAGTATATTAGCTGACTGCCACCCTCTCTAGCAGGTCTTCCAAGTAAGCTAACCAAACTCCATAAGGCAGTTTTGTTTCTCAAACTTACTCCATTTTCCAAAGGCATTATGTTTTATGACCCTCACATTTTCCCAAAGAATGACTAAGTCTAACAATAAAAGCCAAAACAATATTGAAAGTGAAAAATATTTAGTCTCATAAACATTCCCACATCAAAAGAGCGTGATTCCTCTGCACAGGGCATTACGGGTTTCTGTAAACAGACTCGGGGCTGCCTGTTTGGTGCGCCTGCTCTGTGAGTCAGTGCAGTGGAAAGTACTGTGTGTTTGGTAAATAATCCCCAATTGAAGTCCAAGTAATTGCTCATCGTAGGAAGTAGAGTTTTAAGTCGAGCTACCCCGAGATTATCTTTTCTTTTTTAAATCTGTGTTCTGCTACTTGACAACATATGCCTATTTGTTCTGCAAAAGATCACATATTTGCAGGATGGCTCATGTCTAGAAGACACAAAGCGAATGGAGTGCATATGAGAGGAAAACATCGGTGCTAATTGTATTCTACAAATGCAGGTCTTAGAGCACAAAGGTACCTGGAGTCGGGTAATTACAAAGAGATCCATAGTCACGGGTGTTTTCTGAGTATTCTTACAGGCCATACTTCAAAACCCAGACAATCGAGGGCTATAGTATTTAAGTCATCCAATAGAGAGATTTTATTTATACTTTGTGACAGATGAATTCACACAGCTTTATCTAATTGAATGTTGTTACCAAAAAAAAAAAAAAAAAAGCTTCATTTCATTGCTATTGTTCCATGTCCTATTTTGGAGTTGTATAGAAGGATTTTTTATAAATCTTTTATAAATAGTTTGTTTTTTTTTAAGTACAGAGCTGCTTTGGCAATGTTCTCCCTTTTCTGCATGCCTCCTGGTACTATGGTAGTAGGAGCAGAAGTAAATGTGCATTCAAGAGCAGGAAGAGGTAATAGCTCCTCTGGTTTATCCCCTGACCTCTGCAGAGCTTGGTTCTCGCAGTTTGCACTGATTGGTGCGCCCTTTCCAATAACCCCATCTTGTGAAGACACTCCTTGAACCAAACATTGTTTGGGAAAGTGCTATGTCCCACTAGATCCCACGCAGTGAATGACAATTCAAAGGAGAAGGAAGGGGAAAAGGGAAAGGGAGAGACGACAGCGGTGCACACTCCCTGCCATGCTAACATGTTTCCTCTTTTCTTTACATTTTCTCTGATGGACTCAGTTCCTAGACATGGACTGACTGTTTGGGTCTCCCATCTCTTCACCCCCCTTCTCCCCTCCCCACCAAATTCATATGTTGAAATTCTAACCCCCAATGGGATGGCAGCAGAAAGTGAGGCCTTAGGTTGGTAATTAGGTCATGAACGTGGATCTCTCACAAATGGGATCAGTGTTTCAATTGAGAGACCCCAACCAGGCCTCAGCCTATCCCCCAAATGAGAAAATGGGGTTCTGCAGCCAGGAAGAGAGTCTTCACCACGCCAGCCCTGACCTCAGCCTCCAGCCTCCAGAACTGGGCGAAGTAAATGCCTCTTGTTCATGAGGCGCCCAGTCTCTAGTGTGATGTTACAGCAGCAAAACAAAGACATACCCCTTACTGTCTTCTACTTTGAGGTGTCCAGGGGAGGGGAGAGGGGAGAGGAACAATTCCCTCTGTGAACTGTAATAAAATATTTATTATAATGTATAAAGATTTATTATAATGTATAAAAAAATAAGGAAATAATAGTGTAGTAAGTTTTCTGGTCACATATGAAGAGAAAAGAAAACCCAGGCTCAGCTCCAGGATTTCCCATGGCAGAGGGAGAATCTGGATGGTGTCACCTGGTACAGCCTGCACACCTCCTGTGTTCACCTTCTCATTCAACAGAGACTTTATATATAGTTCTGACTTGTGCATTTCCCATGAAAAACTGGAGGCCTAGAAAACTTGTACCGCTTTACCAAGATCGTAGAGCTAGCTGTTCAATCACAAGGGAAGACGCTGATTCAGTGCAATAAATAAGAAGTTATAATAATTTAGGGAGGCTCTTTAACCGTGAACTTATTCACTTTTATCTCTAAAGCCCTGAGCATGTAAAATGCACAAGTTAAATAGAAAACTGCTATATAACTTTCTAAATTTTATAGGCTTTATAAAGTTTATTATCATCATAAAAGTTCATATGCAAATTTGCTTTTCAAAATTTATACTTGCAAATACTTCCATGAAGAAAAAAATCATCATAAAAATATTTTAGACTTCAATTAAATTAGTACTGTGAACTCAAGGTATTGGCTTGAATAGATAATTCCAGAAATACCAAATTTCTGTAAGTTCACTGCTATATGATCAGACATAGATTTTCAAATAATTAGAACATGTGTCCCACACACATAATTTCATATCTTGGACCTCAACAATGACTTGCCTAATGAAGTTAAAATAATGGGATGAAGAGTAATATTTTATGTATAGAATAATTAAAAGGGAAAAATATATGGATTAAACTGTAAGTTCTAGTTTTAATACCATTCATAATTGTGTCTGTATGGTTATCTCAGAAAGAAGGTTAAGACCTGATTTAAATCCATTTAACTAATTGTCAATGTAAACTTTATGCTGTATTTCTTGTCTACAGCATAGATTTCAAATCTTTTCTTATTTATTAACAATTTGAGGAACTGAGCACTGAACAACACACTCAGAAAACTTTATACTGTATGTAAATGGTCAAGCCAGCCATTTGATCCTTAAGTCTAAGATATCCACAAAAAATTATTTTAAATTTTTAATTTTTTGCATCACTAGAATATTTTAAACTGAGTTTTAGGGAAAAGGTTATTTAGTGCTTTATTACACTGATATAGCTAAGGAACTAACATATTCAATAAATTAACAAGTAATATCTTTATGATTAAAAAATGCATATATATGGAGCATAACTAGAGTTAAGCAAATCATTTGTTAGTTTCTTGTGTCAGTAGAGAAAATATAAAGAAATTGAGTTGAAATAATATGCAATTAGATGCATTTGTCAGTTTTTGAATTATCAAAGAATCATCATTAACTGATCACATACACTATTGTAGAACATTTAGAGGTACTAAAAAAAAAAATCTTAGTCTTTTCCAAATGAATGTTTCCTTAAAGATGTTCACAAATACAGACAACTTCTAATTTGTAAATTATATGAAGAAAGAAACTATAGATAATTAATTATATATTATATTTTACACCAAAAAAAGGTAGTAAAACTGAAATACTAGAAAAAAACCTAAGTTTAAATTTACCAAACACAGAAAGTCTTATACATGTGTATAAAAGAATTCTACACAAACAAAAGCTTAACAGCATCATGTGTTTAAAAAAATAGACTTACATAATTCTATTTAACTATAAACATCATATACATCAACACAGTGAAGGTGCAGCCAAAAAATCAAGACATCTACATTATCAGAAATATTATGTGATAAACAAGGCAGGTCTTCTTTAAGCCAGAAAGACTATATGTGTAGCACAGATATTGAAGTCAATTAACTATATTCTCTCTTCCAAGAAGGGAGTTTCATTAACTGAAAATCTACCCAAAGTACTTAATGTTTTGTCTTATGAAAAAATGTGTCTAAAAATCTAGAAAAGTTTCATTAATCAGAGATTTAAAAGAACATACAGTAACTATGTAAAAAACGTAATGTTTATCACAGAAATTGATTAGATTCAGGGAAAATCTAATGTGGGTACACTACAAAAAGTTGTGTCTTATACCACCAGGGAAAGAACAAACCAACACTCTTTTTTAAACAGTAAAAGAAGATTCAACTTATATTTTTTCATATCCTTAGTGTTAAAAGAATGCACTCAATATTAGAGATACTGATATAACTAAATGGAAAAATTAGTATAACTAAATGGAAGTATACTAGTAAAAAGTGTGGCCGGAGTAGAGATTTCTTTACGTAGGACATATATGTGAGGAGTGTTTCCCAAAGTTTGTTTTATGGAACATTAATCCTATAAATTACCTATAGTTAAAGGGTTTCAGGAGAACATGGAAAATGGCACACCCCTTGTCCCCAATTTGAATAGATGAATCACTCATCTGTATGTAATATACTTATGAGAAGGCTTTCACTAAAGAAATCTGTTTAACTCTATTCCTTGATGCTTCCCATTTTTTATACCATAGCCCCTTTTTAATAGCATAGCTACTGAACATCAGGAGATCTTTGGCAAATACTATTTAAGATGGAATTATGCACAGAACAGCTTGTTGGGCTAATAAGAATCAACTCACACCTGGATCTTTGAGGACAAACATATATTAAACTTTATCACATATCTGAAACATCTTCATTATTGTTCTTTTAAGAAGGGGCAAGCTGCACCTAAGTATGCTATCTTTGCTTCCTAAAATTATGGGAGGCATATATATTTTTTTTAATGATAGCAATATGCTATATTCAGCTGTGCCTTAGCACAAGCATGGCGGCTTGTCCATGGTGCTCTTGATGTATAAGGATGGACGTTCTGCCAGTTCTTTTTTAAGCAAAGATACCAGGAAACTGACAGCTATGAGGATGTTGTACACAAGCTCATCATCTGTCATCTACACGTGGCCAACAACCACTGGCAGACAAAGCAACCTCGTCCTCTGGAATTTGATTGTAGATTTCACTTCGTGGACTTTGGCCACCATGTTCCCACTGGATCAACAGGAAGGGAACTTGCCAGCCATATTGAGGCCGCGCCCAGGCTTACTGGGATCTGCTTGATGAGAGACTCTGAAGCCAAAAAGGCATCATACTTCCTAGCCAGCTTCTTGACCAGTTTTTCATTCTTGTTGAGTTTCTTCAGCACCTGAGTATCCACGGGAGGTTATTCACAGCCTTGGCCTCATCACAGTGCTGCTGGTCCCCAGAACAATATGGAGAACTTGAGGCTGGAGTGGATTTAAGCCTGACAGTGTCCGAGAAGCGTTTGTCCTTCTGAGGGTCACATTTCTTCAAGCTGATCTGAAGCTCCACTGTCTCCAAATATTTCTGGTGCTTACGCTGGTTCCCATGTAGAACTTCACACATCGTCTCCTGCAGAGTGTCCTGGGAGACTTTGCTGCTCATGGCTCCTCAAGTGGCAAAAACAGAAAAGACAAAGAAGGCATATCTTGAAGTCCTTGCAGGATCATCTTCTCCCCACTTTTGGAAGTTTAGTAGAGAGCTGGCTTAGCAGATCCAACTTTGCTCAAAACAATGAAACAGATACCAAGCAATAGATAGCAAAGGTTCCCCCTTTCCATCAAGGCTACCTCTCCAAACAGGTAGCCTTCACAGGTACAGAGTCACATATATACTCTCCTGACGCCATTCCATAAATGTGGGGGGAACATGCCAGGGGTGGGAAAAAGAATAGTTTTATTGTAAATAAAAATTCTACAAGGGTTACTAGGTTTAGCAAATGAAAACAGAAGATGTCCAGTTATATTTAAATTGCAGAGTAACAACAAAAACATTTTAGTGCAAGTACATTCTATATAATATTTGGATATCTATATATATATTTATATAAGCCCAGCTACTGGACAGCGGAACGATTGGACACTGCAGTGGACAACTGGCTGGATCCAGGCCCCAATTGCTCCCCCACAAGCTCCTGCAGCCCCTCCCCACAGCTGGCCCTGCCTCACCCCAAATTGGCCTCCTCACCCCCATCAGGCACAGGACTGCTGGCCAACCTCCCTCATCCTCTCCTTGCGATTGGCCTAGCCCAATGGTCCCCAACCATGTACAAATTCATGCACCAGGCCTCTAGTAGTTATACTAAAATTTATAGACTGTCTAAAATTCAAATTCAACTGGGAATGCTAGAGTTATCTGGCAACCGTACTCACCAATGGAATGCCAGCTATGATGCATCATGTCCCTTCTGCATAGCCTAAATCATAGAATGAAGAGAGCTCCAAGGATTGTATGTACTCTACCACTTCTCACCTTTTGAGATTTTCCTCGGTGAACTCTATTTTATGTCTGTGTAATGGGGCACAGGTGTACATCTATGATCCTTGCATGGCACAAAAGAAGGAACTGATTCATTTTTACCACTGTGATCATCTACAGTACAATCGAAGACAATCTAATGAACAGAGAATATTCCTGAACTCTGACAGTTATATGAACATGGACACGTTTATGTATCCTCTAGGCTTTGGTTGTCCTAACTCCAACAGCCCCTACAGAACCCACAGTTTGCAGTTCCATTACTCTAAGCAAAGTCTGCCTTGTTCTTGATGACTGGCGGGAGGTCATGCTTTCATACTTTGGAAGCAGAGGAAACAAACTCAAAAGGTAAAGAAAACCGAGGGACTCGCTAAAAGATAATCTTTCTATTTATGAAAATTCTCTTGCTTCAAAAGCAATGGTACCTTCAGGCTAAAAATGCACCTTAAATATTTCAGCAACAATAGCAGTTATTCATCATCCATATAACTTTAAATACCTGTCATTTCCTGGACAGTCAGTACCAAATAATTTTTATTTCAAACCATTTTAAAAGCAGTTGACTATTTCATTTCTTTGACTATGGGGTGGTACTTCTAAGAAACTCTAGAGCATTCTTCAAATTCCATGAAAGGTATCTATGTAAAAGGAAAAACCCACCTTCTCTAATAGGTTCGCCAAAAGTTTGATTTATATAACATTTCTCTGCACAAAGAATTTGTAATGCTCATTTCTTTCACCTTCTCCTTAACTAACTTGCTGCTATTAAAAGACCGTGATGATAAGAGTTTTCTGTAATTAAATAACATGTCCTCTTGTCATCTGAATGCCAAGCACTGCTTTCAAATGATTAAAAACATGTCCACTGACAGCTTAACATGAAATAAATGATTCCAAACCATACAAATGGCTAAGAATTATGACATTAGGGTTACCAATTATATTTTAAAAGTCCAGTTAATTAAGGATTGCAAATTTCAAATTCCAAATTTGGAATATACTTAAAATTATTTATTATCTGAAATTTAACTGGGCATTCTGAATTTTTATTTGCAAGTCTAGCAATTCTATGGGGACTATCCAGTATAAGACATTTGCTAATTTTCATGTTTTCTTTTTCCTAATCAAAACACTTGTTTTGAATTTGATTTTTTCCCCTCGAATAGAAATAAGTAATTTCCTAGCCAATATTTTCTTTATTAACACATCTCTTTGCTTTGAACAAAGTCAGGATCCCACTACTAAATCTGTAGTCTATAGGACATACAATCTGAAGAGAACAACATTTTACCTACCTGTGGGTAATAGATGAGAAGTCCACATAGTAAAATATTTCTTTCTTTCACTTCCTTTGCTAGTTCCCTAATCTGCATTAGGTTTTCCATTTTATGATCAAAATGCACTGATTTATAATCAAGAAAATGCACCTGCAATATAATATAAAAGTCAATCATTAGAATGCTTTTTATTCACTTTTCTTTGAACATGTAACATTAAAGAAACGAATAATATTATAATTATTTTGATCAATTTGTATTAATTTATAGTTAAGCATCCCAAGCGATAAATATTTAACATGATCAATTAATAATCTTTTATAAATACAGATGCAGTAAACACTCAGAGAGAATAAAATGCTGAAAAAACACAAAGTGCTAATATAATATAATATAACATAATATAATATATAAAAATATGATTATACCAATTCACTCAACTTAATAATTTGTAATTTGAAACTAGGCAGGAAGTAAATATTTATAAATACTAGTATATGTTAAATGAACAATATCAATAAAATTTAAGCTACGGTGCTTACTTAAGTACATGAAGTTCTTTAGAAGAATCCAATTCAAAGTAATTAATTGGATAATAACAAATAATGAACTATTTCTTAAATTTGAAAGAAACTTATACAGAATTATTTTTAGCAGTGTTAAAATAATGTTTTCTTGAAATATTCAAACAACTTTTTTAAACATTATTTTATATTTAAAATTTAAATACAGGGTGATCTTTCATCATTTCTCTAAATTACAGTGGTTTATGGAACATAAAAGACATGCAGTCTTAAAATAAATAATTTAAAATGCAAATGCACATATAGAATGAACATTCAGTAATATGTATATTCTTTCACATTACCAAATTATAAAACCTTTCAAGGATTCCAATTTGTTCAGTTATGTACACTTATTAACTAGAAGAATTTATAAGTATACTCCACCCTCTCTCTTACTAGTCCCTTCCCTTTGTCTCTGCTCATTTATATGAATATACAGTTTTAGAAAAATGAAACAACAAAATATCTTATCATGCCCTTTCTGTAATACAGAGAATAATTTTTCAGCAATGATAAACATACAAATGACTGAATTATAAAAACACAATTTCCAAATCCATAAACATAAACATAGAAGGATGTTTTACCAAATTTTTCTGAGAAACTAATATATCCATCAAACACAAATGAATAGTATAAAGGCTTTTTTATCCAGTGCAGCAACTGAGTTGAGGGCTTTTTATGTTTCCTCCCAAGGTCTTAATGCTATTGCTGTTTTTCTGGCTATTTTTATCTAGGAAAAGTTGCATATTAGCTGATGCTACTTCCACATTATATGGACCCAACTCCTTTCCTTATCAATCACATACACATGAATTTTTCTTAAACAGATGTGTGCTGTAGCAAAAACATATAGGTTAAACTGAAGGACATAGTACCATGTGTTGTTTTTTTTGTTTTTTTGTTTTTTATAGATTTTTAAGGAATTTTTATTGATTGTTAGAGAGGAAGAAAGAGGGAGAGAGAGAAAAAAACAAACAAACATCGACATGAGAGGGAAACGTCCATTGGCTGCTTCTTACATGCTCCCAACTGGGGATGGAACTGGAAACCTGGCATGTGACCTGATAGGGAATTGAACCCACAACTCTTCAGTGCAGGGCGAAATACTCCAACCAACTGAGCTACACCAGACAGGGTATTGTACCACAGTTTTTAAAAGCTGTCACCAAATCAGGAGATGTCTAAACAGCGACTGGAAGACTTTCACTCCAGCTATAGATGGTAACAAAAACAAACACTAGCTCCTTGGAAAGAAAAAAAAATGTAACAACACTTTTTAAAAAATCAGTAGGCCGATGCTGTTCACCACACAGTCCATGAATTCAATTAAGGAAATGGTGCATGAAAGTGAGTTCCAGGAAAGCTATTTAGACATCTACAAACTGCCTCTGTTATCCCATCAAGCAAAGAACATACTTAAATTATAGGGAAACTCAAGATATGAAGTAGTAGAACATAGAAGGTTAATGCAGATCCTATACTTTAGTAATTACTAAATGCTAACATTGTGCAGGTTGACATAATTAAATTTTGCAGAAACAGATATGGATATTGGCTTATAAAATGTGTAATCAGGTTGAAGAAGTAGGAGGCATCTCAAAGTTCTCTTTTGCCAGAAAGGGAAGGCCTAACGACATGAGAAGCGTAAGGTAATTTCCAGTAGCTGTACTTCCTACTACCAATACTTTTCATTGTGCTACTCATTTTGAACTTCTAAAATATATCAGCTACTTATCAGTTCCAGGAAAACTTTGAGCTGATACAGCACAATCAATTTTAATTTTAAAAACGGGGCAGGTTTATATGACTACGGCGTAGGGTTGCGAAATGATCATAATAACTCAAGAGAAATGTAAATGTTTTTGCCTTAATAAAACAAACGTACAGCTGGACAGGCTTACATCCACTGCAATAGAGCAAAACATTTCATTGGGTTGAGATCTTTGATCTCTTTTTGCACTCTTCGCTAATTTGCTACACGTAAATTACTGAAAAAACAATTCTTCCCATTTCGTATGCCATTTCTAACAGTCCGTTTTCATGCATACACAAATAAAGATAAGGATCTCTTCCTTACCCACCGCCCAAATGTATATATTTTTTAAAGGTAGCAAGTTCACTCCTATAAACTAGTAAATTGCTTAAACATATAACATGTGGGTAGCTTCAGAGCTTGGTGGGTGGGCCAGGTTTCCACTCACAAAGTTTGGAAAAAAGATTCGCTATCTTCTTACATTCAGTTGTACACATGATTTCTATTTCTTGCAACCATGTAATATGTCCCTGGTCCCAGAGGAATTGCAACTGATTTTTTTATACTTTAAAATATGATTTTTTTTCCTTTGTCTCTGAGAACAGGTACATTAAATAAAGATAATAATTAACATCACATGCAATATTCTTGAAAACATTTGAAATGTTCCATAACCCCATATGTAATACTTCTCTCATTCCAGAGTCCATGTTCACGTGAAGGCCTGAGAATAGGGTCAGGATTCTCCATTGGAGGGAAAATAGACTCTTTGTTTATTTAACAAAGAAGAAAGTGAATTTGTGAACCATAAATATGTATTCAAATCATGCCCTGTTTAATGCCCACCAAAGTGGAAGGACAGTCAAAATTAAAGTTCTGGTAATTATCAAATAATTGAATTAGAATGAATCAGTAGATAGAACAGAAGTTCTCCGAATCCACACAATAGATACTGTAAAATTATCTACACATGTGTACAGAAGAGTAAATTGTATGAATTAGGCCTAACATCTTCAAAACAGCCATTTTCAAAAGAAATAGGAGGGAAATCTAATAACCGATGAAACTGGCCAATACTAAGCAGATCAAAGTAAGTTCATCTTAAGGATTAGAAAACATTAGAAAAACTTTCATCTCACTTCAACTATTTATAAATTACATGGGTTCTATTAATGAAAATTGCTTTAATTTAATGAATTGTGTTTTAAAAAGAAAAGAGAATAAGCTTTCAATATTGAATCACTGCATTTTAGAACAAATTTAAATTAATGCCATCATGAAGTTCAACTCACACTTCTGATGAATAGAAACTAATTAAGTTATAAGCTATCATGGAAAATCAGAGCAAATGCTTAACAACCCATTAGTAAATCTTAACAGAATAAAATGCCACCAACACTAGTAGACTGAAAAATAATGACATGCAACAAAAGGTAGGAAATAAAATAAGTGTACTTTGCATAAAATTATTAACCACACAAAAGATTTAGATGTTTCTATTTACCCAAAGAATTAAAAGTAAATGAGTTTTATATCAGTACAAATGTTACATTTGTGTACACTTTTTTCAAATCTTATTTAAAAGATCAAAGAAGTAATGAACCCAGAACTTCGCATTTTAAACAGTCAATGGGAAAACTAACATTACTTTAAATTGTTTTTAAAAATCAAAATGAACATTTTTTTCAGTTACTCCACATATTTTTCCTATAAGAACATAACTTTGCCACTGCTGTATTAAGTCACAATTATCTGAAGCATTACATACATCTACAATTAACATCTGTATTCTCCATAAAATTTTTCAGAATAAAAAGTTAAAAGCAATAAAATGATTAATATGAAACCTGGATTTTTTTTTTTAGCTAACCTCATTTTTTAAGATATAACTATATTTATTTACTAATTTTTTTCTGAACAAAATCAATCAAAAACAAATTAAAAGTGAATAATATGTTAAAATTAATAGAAAATGACATTAAGATAAATTAACAACTGCCAAAAACGGTTTGGCTCAGTGGATAGAGCATTGGCCTGTCAAGGGCACGTACCTTGGTTGCGGGCACGTCCCCAGTTGGGGGCATGCAGGAGGCGGCTGATTGATGTCTCTCTCTCATAGATGTTTCTCACTCACTATTCCTCTCCATTCCTCTCTGTAAAAAATCAATAAAATATATTTTTTTAAAAAAAAGATAATTAACAACTGTGTTCCACGTATTAAAAAATCTACAAGAAAGAATGAGCATGTTAGGTAGAGTAAAGGAAATGTAAATAGTCCTAAACCTAAATTTTAAAGTGGAAAAACAGGATCTGCGATATAAAAATTAACCCTGGAGGGATTAACAGCATATTAGACATGGCAGAAAATATGATCAGTGAACTTGAAAATATAGCAACAGAAATAATTTAAATTGAAACTAAGAAAAAGGCAATAAAGACTACGACTCAAAGAATAAAAGAAAAAAATAAACAGAGCACCAGTGAAAGATGGATCAACTTCAAACAGCCTCTTATACAGGTAATCAAAGTTTCTAGGTAAGGAGAAAGGCAGAAAAAAATAATGAAAAAATAATGCCGGAAAGTTTCCAAGTTGAATGAAAATTTAAAAAAACCACATAACACACCTCAAATAGATACAGACAACAACAAAAAAATTCCAGGCCTATAAAGAAGCAGAAAATGGGGTTCACAATAAGGAAATAAATATATCATTTATAACTGACTCAAAACTGAAAAAAAGATATTCAAGTTAAAAATATATTAAAATTATAATGGTATCCCAAAGATTTCAAAGTTAAGCACAGAAAAAAAATATATATATATATATATATATATATATATAAAGGACCACATCAAACTTGTAGAGAAGAAAACTACAATGTCTAAGATGGAAAATGCCCTGTATTTTTTTTTTAATTCAGGCCTAGGCATGTCTGCACACAGAGAAGTGAACAATGAGATACACTGTGAGTGGCCAGCGTGGTTAAGAAACATCTGCTTAGCACATGCGTTCATGATGGTGTAAGAGTAAGCTGCGGAACACAGATCACTGAGTGAAACATCACATTCTGTTGATATATTGTAATCATAGCATATAAGTTTGAAGATAACTTGGTTCCACATTATATTTATGACAAGGCCACATCTACTTACTGGATCCAGGCTTCTGGATCCATTTAATTGAAGAGGATAGATTGCAAGGGAAGAAAAAAAACCTTCTTCAACTATTAATATTTTTAGTATCTAATGGGCCAATCAGTATATTTCACAATCCAAATGAAATGCAGAAATGGACTAGGAAAAGAAACCTCCAATGATCTTCCATAATCTTTGATTCAAAATTTGTCATGGTCAAAATAACCTAGCATTTCTTATTAATTAAATATATAAGTAAATGCCACCACAAGAACTAAGAGATAAAATTAATGTTCCTAAATACTTGCTTAATCTGATACTGCAAATTGATATGGTAGTGATCCATTTAAAGTTTATTATTTTGAAATTTAAAACAATGCCTCTTCCTTGCAGAAACCGGTTTGGCTCAGTGGATAGAGCGTTGGCCTGTGGACTGAAAGGTCCCAAGTTCGATTCCAGTTCAGCGCATGTACATTGGTTGTGGGCACATCCCCAGTAGGAGGCGTGCAGGAGGCGGCTGATCAATGTCTCTCATTGATGTTTCTGGCTCTCTATCCCTTTCCCTTCCTCTCTGTGAAAAATCAATAAAACATATTTTTAAAAAATAATAATAATAAATGTCTCCTCCAAAAATGTTGAAAAGTGACCCCCAAAATTCAGTTTACAAGAGATAAATTGTCCCACTTAGAAATGAGAAACATTTAAAGTTTAATCCTATATTTGAGTAACAACAGAAAATGAAGTAAAAGAACACAGTAGTCATTTATTGGCACCATAAGGTATACTTTATAACATGAACAATCAAGGTAAGATTTACAAAAACTAAAAACAGATCTTCTGTTTAAAAAATTAGACAATTATAATTGTTGAATGAAACAAAATTTATTTTCCTTAAAGGCAAAATGCGGGTGGGGGAGAGTGAACTACCAAAAAGTAAAGAGGATAACATAAATCAAAATAGTGAAATTCATATTAAAATTTATACAGAGCAAATAATGTCCTAAAACCTCAGTAATATCCTCCTTTATAGAATGTAGCTATTACTTGAGAAGTAATTTCTGTTTAGTTCCTCATTTCCAGCCTCCTTCATTTCTGAAAGTTGCCACAGAGCATCTATTTGTGGTAGGCAGCCCTGAAACAGGGTGAACTAGGAATGCCAAGGTAAGTTCAAGGCCGTAGTCCTTTGTGACTGCTTGCTCAAATGTCAGGAAAGGGGGAAAGAGTCAGCCCAGGAGTATGAAGGGAGGACTCCAAGAAGAAGTACTTTTGCACTGTAACACTCACATTTTAAGGATAACAACAATCAGGCAAGCAAATGCTAGAAAAATGGCGTTTCCGGTAGAAAAACTCACCAGAGGAAACAGATTTGTCAGGTTAACAGGGGACATGTGGGAACCACCTCAAATGAGAGCACCAGAGGGCAAAGTGTTCAGCGAGAGTAAGGACTGGAACGTTAGCAAGAGCCCGGCCAGGCCCAGCCTTGGTGATCTAACTGAGCTTTGTCCTGTAGGTTTTAATAAGGAAGTGGCTTGATCAACTTGCAATTAGCAAAAGTTGTAATGGTGTCTGGGGTGAGGTCAAAATTGAAACCCAGAGACTTTGGGAAAGGGAGAGTTCCTGAGGGAAGAAGATGGATTCAAAATTTTAAACTTCAAGCACTTGAACATGCCTTTAAAACAGCGGTTCTCAACCTGTGGGTCGCGACCCCTTTAGGGATGAATGACCCTTTCACAAGGGTCGCGTAAGACTATCGGAAAATGCAGATATTTACATCACGATGCATAACAGTAGCAAAATTTCATGGTTGGGAGTCACCACCACATGAGGAACTATATGCAAGGGTCGTGGCCTTAGGAAGGTTGAGAACCACTGCTTTAAAACCTTAGAGAAATGATGAAAAGTAGAATAAAAACAGAAACTGGTACACGAGCAATACCTTAAATCATGAAGCTTGATAACTCCGGAAGTAGATGTCCATTAAAGAAATATCTAACAGATATTTTAGATCACAATACTAATTAGCTGTAACAGAGAGGTCATTTAGGAATAAGAAATCTAAACCTAAGTTTAGGTAACAACGGTTCATGGGTGCAATCCAGCCTCCTGTTTTTCTTATAAATAAACTTTTATTGGAACACAACCACACCAATTTTTAAAAATCTTTTCCATGACTGCTTTTTTTTTAATATATTTTATTGATTTTTTTACAGAGAGGAAGGGAGAGAGATAGAAAGTCAGAAACATCGATGAAAGAGAGACATCGATTAGCCACCTCCTGCACGCCCCACAGTGGAGATGTGCCGCAAGCAAGGTACATGCCCCCAACGGGAATGGAACCTGGGACCTTTTAGTCCGGAGGCCGATGCTCTATCCACTGAGCCAAACCGGTCTCGGCCCATGACTGCTTTTGACTATAACAGCAGTGTAGAATAGTTGCACCAAAGACAGGTGGTCCACACAGCCTAAAGTATATCCTACCTGGCCCTTCATAAGAAAAAATGCACCAACCCTTAGTATAAATAAGTTATCTCAGATCCAAGCAAGGACAATGGCCTGGGTTACCTCTGGCAAAATGAGAGCACACCACCAAATGATTTTTAAAATCCTCTTCCCCTCCAACAATGTGGTTTCTATTACTTGAAAAGGGCAAGTATTGACATCCCTAATGAACGTCATGTGGTAAAGTGAAATGAGCATGAGGCATAGTCTCACAGTGAGATAATGGCATCTATGATAACCAACTCTTGGGACTGCTCTGAAGATTAAATGGGATATTGGATCTTCAAGAAAAGAATGGTGATTCATTATGTCAAGTATTCAGTAAGTGTCTGTTGTTATTAACACTAGCAAAATTATACTAATAATATGCATTAGCAGGCCACATTTGTTAGGGAAGGGCTGAGATGTATAAATGTAGTGTGAGTTCCATCTCCTACAAATGGGAAGAGCTCAACACACCAGATTACAGTTGGAGCCTTGCTGGTTTAGCAAAAAACTCAGTCCTTTGTCATTTCCATAACCATAGGAAACTTTAAAAAATAGCAATGGATGCTTCTCCCTCAAAAGACCTAACGTAGGAATAACACACAAAGTATTCAGAAGAGACATGCAGGTGACTTGAACCTCACCTGTCATTCCCACGTAAGAATTCCCAATGCTGCCCTGGATGGTTTGGCTCAGTAGGTAGAGCATTAGCCTGCAGACTGAAGGGTCCCAGGTTTGTCTCCAGCCGAGGGCACATGCCTGGGTTGCAGACTCCATCCCAAGTAAGGGACATGCAAGAGGCAGCCAATCAATGATTCTCTCTCATCACTGATGTTTCTATCTCTCTCTCCTTCTTATTTCCTCTCTGAAATCAATAAAAATATATTTAAAAAACAACAACAACAACAGAATTTTCAATGCTGACACCAACATCTCACCACACTTGCTGCATCCCACCTAGCAGGTACCAGCATTTAAGTGGAATAAGTTAAGCTTCAAAAGCCCATAAAATAAAACCTCTCGTGCCAGGAAAACTTCATCATACTATACTTTTCAAAAGTATCACACGTACATTTATTACAAACGGGGTTCAAGCCAAAGCATGTCTGGAGCAAAGAGTTTTTTGCGCTGGTTCCATCACCTTTCTATGCTTTCAATAAAGAACAGTTCAGGCTTCCCAGAAAACGGTGGAAGCATATTTGTATTAGCATATGAATTACATGAATTTATTATTAATTATCGACATATAACAATTCATTTTAAAACATTAATAATGTTAAAAATACGTGGTTCTTTTTTTTAAGAAATAGCATAACATATTAAGCTAAAGAATGTTCCCATTATTTAAAATACAAAATCCAGTACATATACAAAAAAAACTAACCAAATTCCCAGGCAAATTTTTTTTATTTTTTTTTTTAATATATTTTTATTGATTTTTCACAGAGAGGAAGGGAAAGGGATAGAAAGCCAGAAACATCGATGAGAGAGAGACATCGATCAGCTGCCTCTTGCACGCCCCCTACTGGGGATGTGCCTGCAACCAATGTACATGCCCTTGACCGGAATCGAACCTGGGACCTTTCAGTCTCCAGGCCGATGCTCTATCCATTGAGCCAAACCAGTTTCGGCCATATTTTTTTTAAATGAGTGACCAAACCAGTTGTTCAATTTCTTTTCTAGGGCTGAAAGTGATGTAAGCTCACTGACAAAGAAGGCTAGTTTCATTTATTTTGCCTCCTGTGCATTTCATGTTAAATTTTATGCACTGATTTACTAGGACAGCCCTGGCAAATAAATTCACAAATAATTCTGCTCATCTGACTAAGTTCAGTGAACTATTTAAAATATGAAAAAGAATGGTGATCCCAAGCTTGGTGCTTAACGGAGAAAGGTAATTATTCATAAAAAAGAGGAAAAGTCTTCTGCAATTCATTTATTTGCATATCCCATTAGAACATAATTCTACCTGAAAATGAACAACCTATATTCACTAACAGAGAGAATACTAGAAATGTGTCCTGTGAAAATCATGTCTTTACACATCATCAGTTGCATACGCTTCACAATTAATCTTAGAGGATTTCTATATCTCACAACACAAACTTTCCAGTGACCATTGAGTCATAAGCAAAAATCTCCTAACTTAAAATAACAGTCAATTCTTTCTATTCAACAGCTTCTCCAAGAATGATTTCATTCCTCATATTTATGTTAGATATGAATCCTTTCATAACTGAAATTGTAAAAAAGGTATTTTAAAGCACAATTCTTTAGATTTTACTATTGATTTAGGCAGGAAATACCTGAGACTTATAATATTAGCAGAAAACAAATGGAAACATTTGTAGAATTTGTGGAAGTGATTGCATTTCTGCTACTGTAGCTGTGTACAATCATGAAAGAGAGAACTGCAATGTATCTTACGTAAAAACATCCTAAGATTTCAACATACAATAAAGTTATACTTTTCTGAAGGACAAAATCAAGGTAGCAATAAAGGTACAATTGCAACATGATTGAGATGGAAGTAGAAGAGGTATTTGGACTTATTCCATGAGTCATTCATTGCCTATTAAACACACATAAAATATCTATTCAAAAATACATACAAATAAACTAGGGGTCTGTAATACATATGTATAAATGTATCATTAATTATAGAAGTATAATATAAAAGCATATAGATATAAATAAATCCAATATGGAAGCAGTAAGAATTATAACAGCTCTCTTTTGTTTATTTTATAAGAACTTATGCCATAATAACACATTTTCTTAGCCTAGTGGTAATAGGGTTAAAAGGAGAATAACAAAGAGTTAAGTAAAAGTTGACAAAGGTACATGTCCAGATCACATGGTTTAAAAATTAAATTCAATAAAGGTTCAATACCCTGTGAAGTTAAAGTAAGAACTCATTAGCACTTAAAAGAAGGAATGTATATGTTTTTTCAATTGTCATTTGTTCTTTATTAGGAAGAAAAATTAAATACATATATGTGTGTATATGTATATTTTTAATCTTGTTCCATCTTATTATTTAACACATAAAAGTAACAAGTGCATTTGATACACTGCATATTGG
>PVJN01009564.1:57500-60347 GCA_004026805.1 Lasiurus borealis | reverse complement strand
ATCTCCTCTGTAGGCTAAGTTTTATTTCAAAGCCTATAATAATTTTTAAAGAAATAATTTAGTTGCATAATTCAGGAGAATAAAGGATCTGGTGACAGAGAGAGGAAAAAGAAGGGAAGAACAGGGAAAGATGTTTAGCAGTGCACACTATCAAACTTTGAGTGAGTATCAAGAGTTGATGGTGCCAAGACTGGTTTGGCTCAGTGGATAGAGCATCGACCTGTGGACTGAAAGGTCCCAGGTTCGATTACGGTCGGGGGCATGTACCTTGGTTGCGGGCACATCTCCAGTGTGGGGCGTGCAGGAGGCGGCTAATTGGTGTCTCTCTCTCATCGACGTTTCTGACTTTCTATCCCTCTCCCTTCCTCTCTGTAAAAAATCAATAAAATATATTAAAAAAAAAAGAGTTGATGGTGTCTCTTATCATTTTCAAGAAATGTCTTTTACATTAATTGCTGTACTTTAGATAAATAAGTGTGTTGTTTATAGATTTATCTATATATATAAAAGCCCAGTGACCTAACAGTAGAATGACCAGAATGACCAGTTGCTAAGATGCACACTGAGGCAGGCAAACAGCCCTATCCAGGATGGTTGGCCCCTAATCCTCGGACCTCCTGTAGCCCCTCCCCCAGAGCCAGCCCCACCCTGATTGGGAGCAGAGCTAGTGGCCAACTTCTTGTGGCTCCCCCTCCCTCCAGCCCTGATTGGCTCCCATTGGGCAGGCTGGCCAGACTCCCACCTGTGCACGAATTCATTCACCGGGCTTCTAGTTGTGATTATAAGGTAGTAAAAATTAACCAATTCATTCATAACAATGTTCATATGAGTTTTAAAAATTATTATTAAACAAAGCTAGATAGAATTAAAGCAGGTAGTAATGAAGAATCTAAAGCCAAATTCCCTTTGAGATATAAAATTCATTCATTCATTCATTCATACATACATGCATATATTTACTCAAAGGTATTTATTAGATTTCTACTCAGAGTTAAGTGCACATCTCTAGAGATACAATGTGTGCATAAACTTGCTCCTCCTCTTTGTGTGGCTTACAGAAGAATTTGTAGTTCTATGAGTGACCATAACAGTAAAATTTCACATATTCAGACTTTTCTAAGGAAATTATTTTAGTGCTGAGAACTAAAGGATTGATAGTCATTAACTAGGAAAAGAAAAATAGGAAGACCATTATAAGAAGAGAGAACAACATATGCAAAGGCCTTGGAGAGTAATTACCTTGTTGAGTGTGAGGACTATGGGAAAATCAGTTGGACTGAGCCGGAGAGATGGAGAAAGAGGATGATATTAAAATGAGCTTGGGGAAGTAGGTAGATGCCAGGTCATTTGAGGTGATATAGGTAAGTAATATTAAGAGGTTTTGATTTTTCCTAAGAGCAAAGTAACGGTTCTTAGAGTGGAGGTAATAAAATGGGAGGGAAGTTTGAATATACAGATCATAGTATAGTTTGGAAAAATCACTTTGTCCCACAATATAAAGAAAAAAATGGGTATCAATTAGACTATGTATGAATAGATAAATTAAGACATTATTGCAGTAATAACTAAGGAGGTAATTCCACCCTTTGGAACTAAGGAGGAAATATTTCCTTTTATTGGAGGATAATACATGCTCACAGCCAGATAATTCTATTGTCCCATCATTTAGAATCCCTGATGTTCAACAGCCTTTTTTTTCATATTGCCCCATCTCTGTCCCATTTACTCAAAGCCAGTGTTTCTGCTGGTATAACTCATCTCTATTCCAGGCTTCTGCTGAGATGGCTGATTAGACACATGACTCACACCCTTATGATGTGATTTTACAGCCCTACCCTTTGTATTCTCTCACATACTTTCTTATTTTTTTTTTGCAATATGGATAGACTGAGAATTTTCTAAATCTTCAAGTTTTGATTTCTTTTTTAATCCCTTCCATTTATCTCTATCCTCTCACATCCTATATAATAAAAGCCAAATATACAAATGGTACCCTCGACTGGGAGTTTGACCAGGGGAAGGGAGGCCATGGCCAGCAGCTGGCAGCTGCTAGAGACCCTACCCATGCATGAATTTCATGCACTGGGCCTCTAGTTTTACTATAAGCAGCATGAGAAACCCAGACTGCACTCTTAACACTTTGCTTAGATATTGCCTCAGCTGCATATCTAAGTTCACTACTCGCTAATTTTTCACAAAACACTAGAACACATTTCAGCCAAGGTCCTTGCTACTTTATAAGGATTAACTTCCCTTCAGTTTGCAAAAACATGTGTTTTCAAGAGATCCCACAGTGCTCCCTAGTCACTATCCTTACTCAAGGATCCAGAAGCCTGAAAGCTGGAGGAGGGCCTTCCTGACAGTACCTGCACCCTAACCTTGAACTCTTAGTTTCCAGATGGTGAGAAATAAATTTGTTGTTTATAAGCTATGCAGTCTTTATTGTAGCAAACAAATGGACTAAGGCAGGAGTTAATGGATTATAGATGAGCTGTTTTAATTACTTCTTTCTAGCAATTTGATGTGCCTTAATTTTTTTTATATTTTCCTAATTTTTAATAAAATATTAGATATTGAATGGAAAACTGGAGTAAAAATAATATAATGAAGAATATGTAGACTCCAGTATATAGATATATGAGGTAAGATAATTAATTGGTATTAGATTTCTAAGAAACTACATATAAAATAACATACCAGTGAAATGGCATTTAAAAATAATTCAAGGATAGAAAATTTAACCAAAGAATTTCATAGTTGACTATGTGGTAATTCAAGGATCAATTGTATTGTAAAACAGTTTTAAGTGCTACAGAACCCAACCAAGAGATAAATTGAGAAATTTCA